>JAEMUL010000116.1:0-18540 GCA_034510155.1 Eucriotettix oculatus | reverse complement strand
TCAATCTAACAGCCTTTGTTATTCCACTGTTTCCCATACTACACTCCATTACCTTGGTTTTCCCCTCTTTTAATCCTCATAATGGACTCTTCCTCTGTCCAGGACCACATTCATGCCATTTATTATGGTTTCCAAGTCTTCTCCTGACTCTCCCCTAATACCTCAAGATCATCAGCAAACTGTAGCGTTTTGTATTTTTTCTCCACTGCAGTACGTCAAACATTATGTGCATGGAGCCAACAGGTCAGGGGCCCAGCGCGTCTGCACGACGTCCTTGCCCGTGTAGATGAACTCCAGCATGGCCTGGAACACGTCGGCGTCCACGTCGGTGATTTTCACGACGCCCGTCTCCTTCTCCAGCATCTGGTTGGAGAACATGGCGGCGAAGACCGGGCTCCTGGCGGCGAGGATGTTCTTGTGCGCCTTCAGCTCAGCTCCTCCCACCATGGTGAAGGTGACGTCACTCAGGGACCTGGAGGCCAGCAGCTGACCCAGATCCTCGGCCAGATGACATGGCGGAAGGTCGCACTTGGCAGAGGCCAAACAATGGGAGCGAACTACAGGAGGGACTTGGATTTCCAATTGGCAAACAACCGTCAATTCGTCATCCGCTAAGACTCCGCTGGCCTTGACGATGTCGGCGCCTGGAATTCTTACAAAACAATTTGACGTGGCTCCATGCACGTATTGTGTGACGTAATCTTTCGTTAATGCACCTTTGTCATTAATTAAGGAGAATGTTACTTTTGCCGATTTCACTGTAGTTGTTTGTTGCAGAATGTGAATGTTAATATCACTGGGTTGCGCACCATTTCGGTACAAGCGCAGAATCCACTTTCCTACTTCTTCGGGTCCTTCAGATGGAAAAATACT
Organism: Eucriotettix oculatus; assembly: GCA_034510155.1. NCBI lineage: Eukaryota > Metazoa > Arthropoda > Insecta > Orthoptera > Tetrigidae > Eucriotettix > Eucriotettix oculatus. Next base: position 17,667 of record JAEMUL010000116.1, on the reverse strand, counting down.
GGATGTTACATATCCTTCTCTCTTGGAAAAATCTCTGATCTTGAATAGAAATTTGATTCTCTCGGTTTTGATCTCACTGCAACAGAGATCTTCGTAGACATTGTTGGCGCTCATTTCTGGAAACCGACCCAAGGATTCTTCCAGGAAATTCCGTTTCTCTTGACTGTTTGTTCTCACCTGTTGAAATAAACAAAGAAACAATTAAATACTGAACTTTCGTTTATTATCCGAGATTGAATTCAACCCCTGGAGGTTTTACGCCCCCACAACCCCCACACCCCGGTCGAATTTGCACCCCGCGATAACATTTCTTTCCCCAAACATACAACACATACAGTCAATTTTATTCTATAGAGTAGCTGGAATCATACTGCAAGGAGAATAAATAAAAACCTTACGCTATGTCGACGATATTGTAGTATTAGGGGAGTCAGGAGAAGACTTGGAAAGCACAATAAATGGCATGAACGTGGTCCTGGAGAAATATTACAACACGAGGATTAAACCAAGGTAATGGAGTATAGTATGGGAAACAGTGGAATAACAAAGGCTGTTAGATTGAGAAAGGGATATCTTGACAGTAACTAGGGAATTCTGCTACTTGGAATATGTAATAACTAGAATAGGATAGCACAGGCAAAAAAAGGAAATTTAATTACGGGTAATACAATAATATTAGAAAATCGTTGGTAAAAATGTTGGTATGGAGCGTGGCGTTATATGGGTATGAAACGTGGACGACAGGAGTTGGAGAAAGACTTTTTATATGAAGTAGATAATTAAATATCTGATTAATTACTCACCGTTGTTGCAATCCTTGTTGCTTGAGTCAGGTGTCTGAATAACGCGAGAAGCGTTCGTCGTGCACAGCAACAGAACTGTTAACAAGTCCAAGAACTAGTAAGAGTGCAGGAGCTGCTGCAAGTCGCCGAGAGGTTGGTATCACTTTGAATCCATCTTATCACAGTTGGTGAATATATATATATCTTATCACAAGTGCTCAATGAAGAGTGGCAGGGGAAAGCCGCAGATAATCAGGACAAGTCACGTTAATGTAATGTGGAAGAAGAATCTTTTGAGCTTCTCCATGGCGTGAAGCAAAACTCCACACTGTGGGCGGCGGCATAATGTTGGTTAAATTTAAGTTTTATTTCAACGTTTAACAGATATATATTCATATCGCTTGATATTTTACGTGTTTTATTTTCCCTTGTGTTCTGCCTCGTCTCGTTGAATCTACTCGCGAAACCCTCTGGCGGAAGACGAGAATAGTTATTCGTGTGAGAGCGATGCACCGTGACGTCATCATCATCCCCCCACACAGCTTCTCTCAATCCTGCACACTGTGTGAAAGAATCGTCTCCGTGGATGACGTCACGAGTACAACGGGGCGTTAATTAACAGTTCCGCATTTCCGAAAAAAAGAGCAGTGGATCAGATTGCGGGGAATCCGCAGACTCCACACTGTCATAAATTCTCAGACAGATTAGGAAATTCCGAAACTGGTGACAAGGTGTCTGCCAAACTCCATGGCCCAAGCGTCAAGCTCTCTCTCTCTCTCTCTCTCTCTCTCTCTCTCTCTCTTTGTTTTGATTCTGCGCCGCCAAGTAGGCGCCCGGAAAAAACCCCTTCTCCCTGGCCAGCGACGTGCCCATGCCGATATATTTATACTGTTTAACATTCCATAGAAAGAAAGAAAATTGAACCGGGTTCTACTGCGCTACAACTGCTTAATAACGATTAACTACAAGTTACTATTGGCATTAATAACACTCGAGTGCTACAAAGCAGACCTGACATCAATCTGTTCCTTATATATATATATATATAATATTGATAAATGTTGCTTATATCTTGTACTAAAAATTAGCGTCTAAACAATGACTATGTCAAGTTCTGTATTGAAATACAGTCAACTCCATAAATGCTTCAACAGAGTAGAAAGCTGAGTGGCTAAGTAAAAGTTAGTTAGTTCATGTTCGAAATGTTTGATTTTATTTTAATTGTCGTACGCGGGCTGAAAGCTTTTTCTTAAGTATGTTAATATCATTATAATGAACACCCTAGTATTTCTAGTATCTAAGCTATGTATATTCAAGTTTGATGGCTGTTATCAATCACAAATAAGTAAGAGTGAGTATTCCCATTTCCTTGGAAATGCCCCTGCAAGATGTTTTTTTGGAAAACTTTCTCTTTCCTATCTGCATTACCCATAATATTATACCATGTGTTATTAAAGAGTGAAAGTATGCCAAATAAATTGATTTTGTTAACATTTGTATCACTGCAACATGACATAATTCCAACATGAAAAATCGCAATGCCTATGGTTGTTTTAGGAGATTATCGATATGATCCATCCAATTTAACAGAAAATCTGTACAAACTAAACAATTTTGTGCATTTAACTTTACTTGCTTCTGAAGGTAGCTGGAAGGCATTTTTTGCTGACTTCTCTAAGGCTTTCGACACCGTAGATCACCAAATATTAATAAAAAAGATGGAATATTATGGAATTCGGGGAAACACGTCACTTTTACTAAGATCGTATCTTACAAACCGCAAACAACAAGTAGTAATTGAAACCAAAGACGGCCAACTTCACTTATCCGATTGGGAATTTATTACATGTGGAGTTCCTCAAGGATCAATTCTTGGGCCTTTACTTTTTATTCTGTACATAAACGATCTTCCAGGATACGTAAATCCTTTAAAATCGATTCTCTACGCGGATGATACAAATATAATTATTGCAGATAAAAACTTAGATAATCTGATTAAGAAAGTAGACAGACAACGGGGCTCTGAATGGTCTAAATATTTGGTTTAACGTGAATAAATTATCCCTCAACCTCGATAAGTCTCATGCTACTAATAGACAGACCAGTAGACAAGTTCTCAGCCACTGCTTGAGCCTTTACTCGGCCTTCGGATTGACGATAAATTAAAGTGGGAATGACCATCCATGGAGGAGGATCTGCTTGCCCGGAAAACTAAGTTCAGCTTGTTATTCTCTGAGAACACTAATGATGCAACACGTTGACACAAAGTACGTCAAAATGGTTTATTTCGCGTATTTTCATTCAATTATGAGCCATGGCGCGTCTTCTAACTGCTCCAGTGGCAATGAAATATTTAAGTTGCAAAAGCGGCGTGCAATTAGTAGAATACTACTTTCTAGCACGAATTCTAGATCGAGGAGTTGCTGCAAAAAATCCTTCCTTCAAAAGTTTGCAAATACTTACTTTACCAAGCCTGTATGTATATATTCATGAAATATTAAAGTTTGTAAAGCGAAACACTAATTTGTTTCAAACAAAATGGCGAGTTTCATGAATACGCGACTAGAAATCTGAGGTTCAGCTCTAAGGTCGGACAAGCATCGCCCTTGTTCTACACCAGAAAAGTATTCACAATACCCCCGGGGATAATTTTATACAACAGCCTTCCTTCCTTTCTCCAGAGGTTAAAAATAGTAACTACAAGAGCTTCGTGAAGCAGAGTAAAACTATTCTGTGGTACAGGATTTTGTTTAAGAATAATTAAAACATTCCGATAATGTGGGTTCAACTCCAGACTCCACTTTCCTAATCTGTGAGGCGCTGAGGTGGGAAACAGGCGGGACTTGAACACTCGGGTCCTCTTGGAAAAATGTCTGACCTTCCACACAAACTTCAGAATGCTATAAGTCTTCAGTTCATCATGGACACTATTGCTGGGCATTTCTGCAAACCGATCCCACAATTGTTCCAGTAAATTCCCTCGTATGGACGTATTTATGTCACCTGTTGATATAAAGAAAAAAAAACATTAAATATTCCTTTATTATTCAGTTTGTATTTCATAATCTATAATGTTCCTCACAGGTTTCGGGAATTACTGATAAACTCTTGTTGTTGTGGTATTCAGTCCTAAGACCGGTCGTATGCAACTCACCATGCTAGTGCAAGCATTTTCATTTCCTAAAGACTTAAGACCTCCCTAATCTGCTTAACATAATCCATACTTGGCCTCCCTCTTCTGTTCTTACCCCGCCACACACTTCCCTCTTAATGCTAATTTTACAAGATCCTCGTGTCTTAAAACGTGGCCTATTAATCTATCCCTTCTCTTGGTAATAAACGTCCTCCACATGATTCGCTATTCTGTTTAGTTATCTAACAGCGACTGCACTCTTACTAATTGTTGGTCTTGGGTTAGAGTTCTGTGGCTGCACAACGCTTCTTCCGTTAAACAACAGCCTTCCGCCATATATATATATATATATATATATATATATATATATATATAGTGATGTAAGACCAGGGTTCCCTTGGTTTTATTCTATTTTTTTACTGTAGATATTTGAATAAGGCTGCTGCTACTAATAAAATTGTTAATAAAATATTGTTAAGGTGAATGTGTATTGTTAGCGTTGCTACAATATGACGTTTGCACGCTGATTGTTGTTCCCGCAGTATGCATTGTAGCCGTGTCGTGCGCAACAACAAGTCCGTTTCCAAAATCTTGTTGCGTGGTCAAAGCACGTGAATGTTATCAACGGAAGTTTAAAATTCCGACGAAAAAGAGGGAAACAGTGTCCTCGATTGTAATTGGTTCAAGCAGGTCATATGAACCACTTTCAGCAAGATGGCTGAAACGGGGCTTCGTGAAGCAGAGTAAAACTATTCCATTAAATGGCGCGTTTTACTCTGTGGTACAGGATTTTCTTAATCGTCCTTCTAGTATTTAAATCAAGGTTCCTACAAAAAGTGTTGATTGAGCTGCCTTGTAAAATAGCACAAACCACATATGTTTTTTCTGCTCTTTTGTTTCTTTGTTTGTTTCATGTATGGCGCTGCTGCTGCTGGAGCAAGGACAGTTTCCTGGTCCAAATAGTTAAAACTCCATTGCGTGTTCCTGAGTGTGTGCCTGTTTGTGTTTCCCAGTGTGTGTGTGTGACATCGTGTGTCCGTGTTGTGTTTATATTGACTTTTGTCTATATACATTTTCTTTTATTAAATTATTTTAAGATTATTTGTCTTTAATTATGTAATTTATTTTTTTAATTTTTAATGTATGACGTATCCTATTTCCTCAATCGAGGAGGATTAATGGAAACAAAATCTACTATTTGTTACAAGTGTCGATCTCTAACACTGCAAGGGGGGTAACGAGTTTTGCCCTCACCTGCTGGTCTCGTAAGAGAATCTAAAACACCCTGGTGTTTGCATCGAGTGTTAAATGTTCCTGGTAGTCTAAATGGAGTTCTTTACCGAAGCGTGATCAAAAATACTCCCGCAAGTGTAATAAAGGATGCGCCAATATTCCTGACACCTTAGGAGGGTGAATAACGTATCTATATAAAGATTTTATTGAGTTATATGTTTTTAACTTGCAGCTACTGTGAACGCTTGTTATACTCGTCAGGGGAGTGAAGGGGATTTGTAATTAGCCAGTTTTTTGAAGCTGAATTTTTTAGCCGAGTCGAGGGAGTTTCTCGTGCAAGGTCTTTACCAGTCTTATTACATCATCATGAGGGCCTTTACTTGCCCCAATTGCACTACATGTATTTCAAGTATCATGTTCATCTTCAGGAATGTTTAGGTTCCCCAGTTGATGAAATTAACATTATATAGTCTAGTAGGTTTATTAGGCAATATTTCCACTCCTGCAATGTATTTTGTTCGTAACATTCTTCCTACGTGAAACCGGGCCGTTGAGCCAAGGGGCCTGTGGCTCAAGAAGCTGACTCAAAACGGTGCAATATCGTGGCCTACAATCATCTTCAAGTCAGCACGTCCTTCTGAGCCTCAGAGAACGATAAAATCAGTCATTTACCTACGGGTTGTGACTCCTGGAGTTAATCTCTGGTTTCATTTCAACGGCTTTTTAATAAATCAAGATTGGGGAATTATTAACAAACTGGTGGGGTGTCCCACAGGGATCAGTATTAGGGCCATTATTATTCCTTACATATATAAATGATCTTCCTAATACACTATAGATTCAACTTCTAAAGCTATCCTCTTTGCAGATGATACTAGGTGTAATAGTAAAAAGTAACAGAGACACACTAGAAGCTTAGGCAAGTGACAATAATAATAACATGGTTTAATGCGAACAACGGACTAACAAATAACTGTGACAAAAAAACACACACACACTCAACACAACTGTACAATCTACAGCAACACTTAAATAGGACAACAACAAAAAAATGTAAATGAAACTTCCTCTGTTAAATTCTTAGGTCTCTTAGTAAATAATAAATTAAATTGGACTGATGATGAGATTAATCATCAATTACTTGAGGAACTCAGCTACAGCTACATGTGTGATGCAATGTCCTTCACACCTTCAGTGATTTAAAAACAAGAAAATTAATATACTTTGCATATTTTCATTCTATTTTATCATATGGTATTATATTTTTTGGGGGCAACTCAATAGCAGGCATAGATAAGATTTTTATTAGTCAAAAACGTGTTATTAGAGCAGCAATATGTGAGTCAGGCAGGTAACCTTCTAGCACAACTCTGTTCAAAAAGTTAAGCAATTTTTTCACTTTAACGTTGCCAATACATTTATTCGTTCATTGATGATGTTATTTTGTAATCACAAATAGGAGGCACTTATTATTTTTTGAATAATACTGATATTCATCCCTTCAATAAAAAGGGAACAAAAATAATCTGTATAAAAAATGTAAAACATTGTCAATTGCAGAGAGAGAGAAAGGAAGAAAGGTGTGGTGCTGCATTAATCCATCCATCTTCAACACGTGACTGCAGTCAGCACAGAATTAAACAGTTGTCAAATGATAATCAAGGTAAATTTAATTAACTGAATTATGCTCATTGTTTTGCTTAGCCACTCCTCCTTCTATTCAATAAAGGAATTTATAGAAGAACCGGAGAAGAGTAATTAATTAATTAGTTTATAATACAAAAATTTGTTATAAGTATAGTTATCTTTTATACAATAAAATAATGTAATAAATGTGTACACACAGCCTGACCCATTCCACACACATCCTTGAAGCTCAGCTTCTTTACAGGATCTAAAGGAATATGATAATAATAATTATTATTATTCTCAACGCTTATTTGATCGACAATCTTCCCACTGGGAACCGTACTACTTCTATCCTATCGCCTTTCCTAGAAATCTCTTCCACTCTCCAGTACTTCTTCCCTCTACAGCAACCTCTCACTCTCAGTACTCCAATACCGCCCCAATGGTATTACAACAATTGTAATGAATAGTTTTTGGGTGGGGTTAAATTTAAATTAATTATTTTGTTATATGATGTTGATTGATGAGGGTTATATAAAAAAATGATATAAAAATTTTATTTTACTTCTAATTTTAAGCAGTAATCTTAATAAAACATCATAGTTATTAACAATTTATGAATAATATATATATATAATAGAACAATTCATATTGCATTATGCTTTAATCTCAGGGTTCCACAGTGGGGTGAACGAGGAAGCTTAATTTGTTCCCTAATCGCAATAGGTCTGGCAAATGTGAATTCAAAAGTCAAAATATAGGTACGTTACCGATAAAATGCATATGTTTCCATGTGCTGGTTGACTGCTACTGGATGGTCTTCATCTGCTGTCTCCCTTACTCTCCTTCCGAGTTGCATCTTCTTCCATCTTAGGTTTTTCCGCCAATGTGTCTCCGTTTTCCCAACAGCTGATCTGTTGACAAGCTCTCCCGACAACTTCTTCCCTCCTCTCCCAATCTATTTATTTCTCGATCTCCCAAACTTTACTCCGTCGTCATCTTCAACCACCAATCAGACGTTGTCCACCAAAGTCTCGTATTGGCTTGCAGTTTGACAATTTGCGGCCAATAGAAAATTCTTTGACTTGGAGGGCGGCGTAAATGCTGCATAGCATTCAAAATTCTTCGTGGACCTTCCGTTGTTTTTCCCCCCGGCTGGTCCTCCAAATTAGCAAGCTGCGCCCACTTCCCGGTAGCAACTCAACTTTCTATAGATGGTCCCTTTTATTAATGGGCTGCTTTCGTTCAAAAGAAGCGTCAGTGTATTGTCCATGGAATGCGCCCCGAGACTTCCTCCCACTTTCAAAACGGAAAGGCTTGGGTCTTGCGTTAGAGTTTCGCCTCACACACACACATACACACACACACAGGGAAAGCCAAGAAACAAATAAATTGTATTTACAATTTAATCAAGCGCGTGTCTATTATCTATTACAGTTCTCAAGCATGGGATCTCAGAGTAAAAGAGAGAAACACTCTACAAGTAAGCCAGAGGAAAATGCAGAGGTAGATCTTTGGCATTTCTCTTAAAGATAGAGTATCAAACCCTAAAAATAATCCACAATTTCATGGAAAAATCAACTTCAGATTCTAAAGTGTTTTCTATTAAAAATTTTTTGGCACAAGCCACTGACATTTTCCTAGGCCCAGTGATTTCACTCGCATCCATGGCCTTTGCAAGCCTCGGGTTAATGCAACTAAGTAGTGTTTACCAAAAGCTACCCTCCCATAAAATACTATACAGCCGCACAACAAACCATATTCCAGACGTTGAACAACAGGAAAGAGGGAGACTCTTTGGACACTTGCATTAGTAAAATGGCGGACGGCCCGGCTCCTGTTAACAGGCAGGCAGCGGCCTCACTGCTACCATGACGTCACACCTCCTGTGTGCGTTACACGTGACCCGCCATCTTACCTTAACGTCATCGTCGCTGCAACTTTTGACAAATTTCTTCGTTTGTCGACCTCCCGTGGCGTAGTGGTCAGCGATGCTGTCTCGTAGCCACAGAGGCAAGGGCGTGGATGGGACTTTAAATAAAGGGATGACAAAAAATTATCTTTATTAAGTGTAATTAACATTACAATGGATTATTGATGCTCGTATACTCAGGCATATTAAATCAACTACTTATTTTTCCATATTACGAAGTTGTCTCTTTTTGGAGGGGCGCGGGCGGCGATGAGAAGGACGATAAAAAGATGGTCTGAGTTCTTTTGAAAATTAAAAAGTCAATTCGAGAGAGAATTTTTCCGCAACACGTCCATGACAAGAGACATCTCAGAGCGTTGGAGATTGTCCCAGGCCGACCTGAGATCATCCCTGTGCGCCATGATGAAGCTGATGCAGTGTTCCTTGAGCCTGGAAGCTCCGTGAAGGTCGGCCAGGGCCAGGTTCTCCAGGACGTTATCCAGGGTCAGATCCTTGCCCAGAACTTCCTCGCACGCGACCTTGAGCCCCTCCAGCTGGTACTTGGTGGCAGCAGCCAACAGGTTATGATGGGCCCAGCGCGTCTGCACGACGTCCGTGTAGATGAACTCCAGCATCGCCTGGACGACGTCCGCGTCCACGTCTGTGATTTCCACGACGCCCGTCTCCTTCTCCAGCATGGCGGCGAAGACCGGGCTCCTGGCGGCGAGGACGGCCTTGTGCGCCCTCAGCTCAGCTCCTCCCGCCACCACGGCGATGGTGACGTCACTCAGGGGCAAGGTGCGACATGGCGGAGGCTCGCTCTTGGCTGGAGACACTTGGACCTCCATTTCACAGAGGATCGTCAACTCGCCGTTCGGTAATAGGCCGTTTCCTCTGTCGCAGAGCAGAGGCCTTCGGATTCTCTTCACCTCACGCCTGCCTCCCGCATACTTCGTGTGCTCAGGCCACTTCTTATCACCTTTATCGTCGACGAAAGACAATTCCACTCTTGCCGGGTTCACTGTACGTGTTAATTCCACGATCTGGACAATAATGTCCAGTGCGCTACTCGCGTTCAGCTCCAGGATCCACTTTCCTACTTCCTCGGGTGCTGAGGATGGAAAACTACTGGACGACACGTATCCGATCCTCTTGGAAAAATCCCTCACCTTCCATAGAAACTTGACCCTCTCAGTCTTCAGCTCGCTGTAGCAGACATCCTCGTACACGCTCATTGCTCGGGATTTCTTTTCCTTGACTGTTGACTATTTACGTCACCTGTCGGAATATAGAAAGGAAAGAAGAATCAAATACTGAACTATGATTTATTACCTCCTTACTGCTGAGCTTAAATTTCATCCCTGGAGGTTCCAGTCACGAGTTAAGGGTCACTTGGAACACGTGTAGAACATTAGGTCAAAATTCCTCTACAAATTTACATACAAACATACTACATCTATTCATGAACAATTCTGCTAGTGACTCGGCACCATCAGTTCACCTGAAGAAGATGGCAGAGCAAGCCATGGAAACGTTGTGTACAAACTTAATACTTACCCGGTTGAAAACCCGAGAATTGTTCATGAATAATATACACCGGGAAAGCCCACGTTCTCTTATACTACATCTATATAATATCTGGTTACCCGGTTTTTGCCGAGTATATATATGATGTTGTTGTGGTAAAACTCCAGTAGGATAGCACAGGCGAGGAAGAGGGATTTACTTACGGCTAATAGTAGTGTGAATATTAGGAAATCGTTGCTAAAAATGATGGTATGGAGCGTGTGGCGTTTTACGGGGTGCGAAACGTGGACGACAGAAGTTGGGGAAAGGAAAAGAATATAAGCCTTTGGAATGTGCTGCTGTAGGAGGAATGAGATGAATGGGTGGATAGAATCACTAACGAGGAAGTTCTAGACAGAATAGGGGGGAAAAGCGAACAATATGGAGGACTTTGAAGGGATAGATTAATAGGCCACGTTTTAAGACACGAGGGTCTTGAAAAATTATCATTAGAAGGAAGTGTGTGTGTGTGGGATAAGAAGAGAAGAGGGAGGCCAATAATGGAATATGCAAAGCAGATTGAGGAGGATTTGGGTTGTGCTGGTTAAAAGGATATGAAAAGGCTTGCGCAGGAAGGTCCTTAATCAGACCAGTCTTAGGACTGAACACCACAAAAACATGTCCAGGCAACGCACTAAAATATATTTAATAGATAATTATGTACAGAAATTAATAAGATAATAATAATTCGAAAATCTGTGGTGAAAAATTTTAAGGTTGTGCCCAGGCATAATTTTTTAAACAATCAGAAATTCGATTGAATAAAAAAAATGTTAACATTTTTGTGTGTAGAAAATATTTATTATTGCAGGTTGATGAGCGAGATGTTCCTTGGCAGATCCCAAGAATTTATATATAATTATCGTTTTATAACGTCTTCCGATTCCCAATCGCCTCTCCTCTCTGTCTTTCCATAAGTTTTCTTCTATTCCTTTTTCTTGGATTTCCTCATTTATGATGCCACTAATCCAGCTCTTTTCTGGGCCTGCCTTGTTTCCTTCTTCCTTCCGGCTTCCATCCTAGAATTTGTTTCGGTAGTCTTGTTTCTGGCATCCCTTTGTACGTGTCCAAACCAGATCAGTTGTTTGTCTCTCTTATGTCATCAATTATGTTGTGTTTGGCATCCATAATTTCCCTAATCCGGTCCCTTTTTAGACCCGCCTACTCTGCCCGCTTCCCTCCTCCTCCTCCAGAAATCCATTCCAGTCGGTTAACTTTTTTTTTCGGCCATTTGATCTTTTGGTGGCCGGACTTCAGTGCCATACGTTTATTATATTTTTTTAACAATTGTTTGTCCTGTTTCGTAATACTTTTGTCCCATAAAATGCTATTTAGCATGGCCGTCGCTTTCCTGCCTTCCCTGTACATTTCTTTCTTGAATCGCCTCACTCATCCAGCGTGTGTGTGTGTGTGTGTGCCTTTTGTGATATTTTCATTCCCAAATATTTATATTCATTGCATCGTTTCATTTGTTGCCCATTTTCATTTTTCTAGCTCCTGTTGTTCTCCTCCCACTGCACATGTATTCAGTCTTGTTCACATTTACTTTACATTTGCCTGTTCATCATCATTTTTTGGCATTCACACCAATTATCGTCAATTTGTATCCGAACAACACCTATATATATAAGTCCTTCATTTATAGCTTCCCATTTGGTTATGTATTGTCTCCACCTTCTGGGTATTACGATTGATACTCCTTTGTTGCTTTCGATACTCCGCTAAAGAAAAGGTCGTAATTACCTAGATTTTCGGATCCTTTTCACTTTCATTATGTTTCTGTAATTACGGCAATATCGATTTTCAGCTCTTTCTGTTCCATAATTATTTGACTTATTTTCCTGTTTATTCCTTGCACATTCCACGTACCTAATTTCAATGTCCATATCCGATTTTCTATTTTAATCCGAGGCGTGGCTTTGGAGGTGTATTTTATGGGACTGGGGTGTTGGCCTCCGGGCTTGGGATCGACACCTGGCTGATTGAGCTACTCAATCCACTCAACAGCCAAGAGGCCAAGAATTTGACCAGTAAAATAAAAGAGGATTTTATTCATGATTGTTATTGACCAAAAAGCCTTTATTTTCAGTCCTCCGTTACAAAAAAAAATCTATAGAAAAGGTGGAATCTTCCGTCCTTGAAGGACATGTTCCTGTCCATCCTTCATCATCCCACAGTCTCCACACCCCTGGCAATACTGCAATTATTATTAATTTACATACAGAACTGTTTTATTTGGAAACTCTCTTTAGAGACGCATTAACAAGCAGGTATTTAAGGACTAATTTACTTTACTGGGACTGGGAAGGGACATCGAGGCCGTGACGCTAGCCACTGAGCCACAGAGGCGGCCTTCACTATTCTTCTTCTAATAATAATAATAATAATCACCATCATATTCCTTTAGATCCTGTAAAGAAGCTGAGCTTCAAGGAAAGTGTCAATGATTCAGGCTGTGTACATTTATTACATTACTTTATTATATAAAAGATAAATAAATATACTTATAATAGTTTTTTTTGTAATGCCAACATTATAAAATAATTACTCGTCTCCGATTCTTCTATTAAATTCCTTTACTGAATAGAAGGAGTTTGCTGAGCAAAAATGAGAATTATTCAGACTTTAAATTTACCTTGGTTATCTGTTGAAGATGGATAATGGACACCTTCCTTTCTTTTCTTTGTATTTAAGGGATGAATATCAGAATTATTCAAAAATAAGTGTCTCCTTTTTGTGATTATGAAAAATATATTGGCAGGTCAAAGTGAAAATATACCTAAGAGAGTTGTGCAAAGAAGCTGGTAAGGTTACCTGCCTGCCTCACATATTCCTCTAATAACAAATCTTATCTATGGCTGCCCCCCAAAAATATATAACACCACATGATGGAAGTATACTAATTTTCTTGTTTTTAGAGATGACTGAAGGTGGAAGGACAGACAGACAGACAGACATTGCTCTTACAGCATCACACATGTGTAGCTGTAGCTGAGTTACTTTCATCAGTCCAATTTTTAATTTATTATTTTACTAAGAGAATTTAACACAGAGGAAGTTTCATTTACATTTTTTTTTGCTGTCGTATTTAAGTGTTGTTGATTGTAAAGTTGTGTTGCGTATTGTGTAAAATATGTTTTGTTACAGTTATTTGTTACTCCGTTCACATTATTACATTATTATTGTAAATTATTATTGTTGCTTGCCTCTTCTTCTAGTGTTTCTCTGTTACTTTTTACTATTACACCTAGTATCGTCTAGCCTTAGAAGTTGAATCTATAGCATTTATATATATAAGGAATAATAATGGCCCTAATACTGATCCCTGTGGGACACCCCCTAGTTTTTTAATAATTCCCGAATCTTGATTTATGTATTTCACCTGTGCACAAGTCTTTTAATACTACTCTTTGCATTCTATTTTGTGAGTATGAATTAAACCAGGAAAATAAAGTTCCTGTTATTCCACAGTACCTCAGTTTTTCTAATAATATGCTATGTCTTAAGTCACAGAATATACCTAATTGGTGTTTCTTTTTATTTATTTAATTCTTCTACTGTGTCGTCTAATAGAGTGTAGATCGCTTTCTCGATTGAATATCCTTTTCTAAACACAAACTGTGAATCGGTGAGTAAATTATGTTTGTTCAGATGTTTTATAACTCTGTTGTATACTGCTCTTTCCAAAATTTTTGATAATACTGGCAACAGTGGTAATTTATTCCCTTGTTTGTACAGTGGAGTGACTGTAGCACATTTGAGCTTATCTGGGAAGACTCCACATGTAACTAATGCTACCTGTTATTTTTATTTATTTTTGAGTATTATGCCATCACGCCCCTGATGGATGTTTGTTTTTTTAAGTGTTTATTATTATTTTTTTTAATTTCGGTTGGAGATGTCAAAGAAAAGTTCAGATTACTTTCCTGGACTGGACGGTTTTCTCATTTTCCATTGATTTATTTGTATTCATCCCGGTTTTCTCTACAGTGGTTAAAAAGTGACCATTAAATTTATTTGTACATTCATCTGCTTCGAGTTTACCTAACCGCGGCTGTGTCAGATTCTTCATTTTCCTTTATTTGTTTCCTATTTTCAATTATTTTCCAAATAGTTTCAATCTCAATAACAGATTTGTCTACTTATTTCTTGATACGCACTCATTTTTGCAGCTTTTATGACCTTGTTCAATATTTTTACAGTGTTTCTTATAATGGTCACTCTCGTGATGATTAGGATTATCCCTTATTGTCAAGTACAGTAGTGTTTACATGAAACTTTGATTCCATATGTTGGCCACCCTGCTACTTTATTAGAATTACTCGACTTTGTGTGACACGAGTTTTTGGAAAATAAAATTCAAAGTATAATGTTAATGTTCTCATTTTACATTGTTTGTGGAGTACACTCGCCCCCTTCCCGAAATTCTTGTTGTGCTGCTTGCTGAAACAGTTTCGTAAAAGTAACATCCATCCATTTTTCTTACATAATTTTCTGATTTTCCTGAGTCACATTTGAAACATATATCATTAATTGCGAGACAATTCACAATTGGCTTGACACTGTAATTTTTCATAATGTGTTGTTATATCAATGAACATATTATCTGTGGCAGTTCCTTTTGAATTTTGTACTCTAGTAGGAAAATTGACTATTTCTAAACTGTTGTTTCTTTGTCTATTCCAATAGGAAAACTACACCGAAATTCGCCACACGTGATTATTTTCAACTTCAGTTTGTAAAGTTGAAGTAACAATATCTCTAATTGTTTCAAAAATACTGCAAAGGAACCTACAGGTGATCCATAAACTGTTACAATTTTGAGCTTTGAAGTTCAATTACCGTAGCACAACATTCAAAGTCCTGCTCAATGCTGTAGGGAGGGAAAAGATGACACTTGAAGGCAAATATGGTAGGGAAATGTTTGAGGACGCGAAGTGACTCAAGGAGAATAAACAACCTCGCAAAGAGGATCCGTGACGAGGAGGAAGTGAGCCTCTGACCTTGACCTTCACCTCCAGCCTCCTTATCAACAACAACACACGCGCGTGCACATGTGTGAGTGTGTGTGTGTGCAAATAAAAAAAGTTTGTAAAGCGCAACACTAATTTGTTTTATGAATAAACACGCAGTCAGAGAGGTTCAGCTCCAAGGTCACGAGGTCAAGCAGCGCCGCAGCCATTGTTCCCTGTCTCTCTCTCCAGAGATATTATTAGCCTTCCTCCAGCGGTTAAAAACATTAACTACAAAAGCTTCGTTGTGAAGCAGAGTGAAACTATTCTATTAAATGGCGGCGCTGCTGCTGTTTTACTCTGTGCATTACAGGATTTCCTTAATCGTCCCTCTTAGTATTTTAAAATCAAGGTTCCTCCTGCTGCAATAAATGTTGAAAGAGCTGCTGCCAACCTTGTAAAATAACACACACCACATATCCTTAAAATTTTCTATTCAGTTTTTTCTGCTCTTTTGTTGTTCTTGTTGTTTGTTTCATGTATGGCGCTGCTGCTGCTGGAGCAAGGACAGTTTCCTGGTCCAAGTAGTTCAAAACTTATCCATCGCGTGTCTGTGTTGCGTTTATATTGACTTTTGTCTGTATACATTTCCTTTCATTAATTTATTTTAAGATTATTTGTCTTTACCTTATTTTGTTCGTTATTTGTAATGTATAACCGTGTTCTATTTCCTCAGTCTAAATCTAGTCACCCAACAGCTTGGCACAGGTCCTGCCACAATTCTCTTTGCAGAATAGTTTCTAAAGTAATTTCGAGGCGAGTAACAATTAGTAAAACTATAAAAAAAATACACCGACAAACAATCACCAATTCCACATAGTGAGGTTACTAACTCTGCTGAGGACGATTATAAATAAGTTGACTCACGAAACGTCCGTATGACAAGGAAGTCGCCAGTTAAGGAGGAGGAATAAATATTACCGCAGCACGTTTCTCCAGATCCTTTCCCGATGACGTCGCGAACCTCACTGAGTGAAGCCGCGCCTCCGAGGCTCTGCGCATGCGCAGGACTTGCACTTACTCTTGACTACATAATTGAACTATTTTTATTGTGGTTTACATAATTCTGCGTTCTTCCTCTGAATATTCGTTTTCCCGGTAGTAACTTTGCGTGACGTCACGAATGACGTTTCCAAAAGCGGTGCACAAATCACTCCATAGGAGTTGGCGTCTGATGCGAAATTCGCAGCCGGCTTCAGGCTGTAAAGGCGATGTAGTTACAGGAGGAGGCTGACGACAAGCTTCAAACATGCCAAGGCTGCCAACCTTGTTCTGTGTTAACAGGCTACATGAGGGCGATCCCGAAACAGGTAACTCCCCTTTAATAGCATAGGAAGGGGAATTGAAAAGGAAGGTAGAGCAAAGTAGCCAAGGGTTGACTAGGGCCCGCGGGCTATAGTTTAAGGATCCTACCCTCGCGGTGTTTCACCTAAAGAGATGCGGGGAAACCCCTAGAAAACCAGCATCAGGTAGGTCGGACATTTCGCAATACGTAGCGATTTCCATCCACAGAATTTACCAAAAGTTAGATCCGAGAATTAACAGTAGTGATTACTCGCCCAACAAGTTGCTCTGTTATGTAAACCTTACAGTCTTACTGTTTGATGCACTTATCTTTCCAAATGCCGCCTCGTCTAAATTTTGATTGAAGAAGAGCGTCAACGTTGTTTATTTTCTCTATAATCGTCGTCTGACTTTATGGTAACTGCCTATTTTTTCCGTAACTTATAAACAGCCAGAGCCATATTTTGAGACAATTCACCTGACCTCGGGGAGGTTAGGAGCAACACGGGGTTTTCCTACTTTAAAAATTTACGATAAATAAAAACAAGACGGCCGAAACGTCAGCTTATAAACTGATCACGATTCATTCAAAGGCGACGTTTCGTCTCCATTTTGAGACTTCCTCAGGCGTCACATTTACTTCCTCGAGTCCCTCAGTTCGAAAAGGTTATTGAATGCGCGCGTGAAGAACTTTGTGTCGCGCATGCGCAGGACCACAACCTCCAGCCCCCTGGCGGTCACCGCCGAAATAACCTTCACTGCTATCCAAGCCCCGTACACACTCGCGAGCAACAAGCTGAAACTTGCTCGGCTCGGCTCGTCGTTCCAGTGAGCAATCGAAACACGCGCGAATGACGAACACGAGCCACGATCATCATCTTACTTACTCCAAGCAGCGAGCAAGTGATTTGATTGTATAAGGAAAACATTTATAAAACGCAACACATATACAGGAAGCGGGTGATTTATTTTATTTATATTGCAATGTAATGCAATAGAAAAGAACTTTTATTCTTTTTTAAATGAAAACTTAATTATATTATTTTTACAATTTCGAAATTGATTTCATTAAATAATACTGATGTTAATAAAACCACACCCAAAGTTTAGTGTTCT
>JAEMUL010000115.1:0-18929 GCA_034510155.1 Eucriotettix oculatus | reverse complement strand
AAGACCTTCTCCCAGTCCAGCATCCTCAACAAGCACATGAGGAGCCACAGGGGCGCCAAGCCTTCAGCTGCAAGATATGCTCCAAGAGGTTCGCCGCGTCGAACCTCCTCGCGGACCACAGGAACGTCCACGCCGACAAGAAGCCGTACGCGTGCGTCGAGTGCGACGAAGCGTTCCCGCTCGGCAGCGACTTGGCCGACCACATGAGGATCCACACGGGGGAGAAGCCCTTCAGGTGCGACAGGTGCAAGACGACCTTCGCGCACCAGAACAGCGTGGCCAAGCACATGAGGCTGCACAGGGGGGAGAAACCCTTCAGGTGCGTCTACTGCGGCAAACGCTTCACGGAGTCGGGCAACTTGAGGAAGCACACGAGGGTCCACACCAGGTCCAGACCGTACGCCTGCCACGTGTGCTCGAAAGCGTTCGTGGCGGCGAGTCGCCTGGAAACCCACATGTCCATCCACAGCACCGTCAAGCCGTACAAGTGCCAAGAGTGCGACAAGACCTACACCCTGGCCATCAACCTGAGGAACCACTGCGACAAGTTCGCGAGGACCGGACATCCGCCCCTCAAGCGTAAAAAGGAAAAGACGTGAACTGGCAGTTATTCTTTTACCTTCTTTGTGTAATTACTATACTGTCTCATAATTTATGGTCGTGTACAAAATAAATTTTATGTTTTAAAAATTTTCAAGATGTTGTTATGGTCGTGGTTGTAACCCTCCATGTTAACCTACCTCGCGCAAGGCCCCTATTCAATTCTTCATAAGTAGCACATCCTATCTAATCTCCTTAGCGTATTACATCCTTCGTCCTCCATCTTCTGCTCTTCGCTTCCCTCTAATGCTAATTTTACAAGGGGCCCTCGTGTCTTAAAACGTGACGTTATTGATCTATCCCTTCCAAGTCCTCCGTATCGTTGGCGCTCTCCCCCCCCCCTATTCCATTTACAACTTCCGCATCTGTTACACTATCTCTCTCTCTCCCTCCCCCGTCTCCTTCCCCTATAGCACCACATTTCAGAGGTTAGGTTTCCATTCCGTTCTGCAACTCCCGCCGTCCTCATTTCGCCCCTCCCCCACACCTCGTGTAACAACGCCACGCGTTCTCCACACCAGACATATTTAGCAACGATTTCGTAACGTTCTCCCTTACGTTACCCTCCCCCCTCCCTCCCTCGCCTGCGCTACTCTACTTGATGCCGCAGAATTCCGTCAAAAAATCCCTTCCCGACAAACGCCATTTGTTCCCCCGGACTACGCGCCGTCACCTTGGTTTTCCCTCAGTTAATCCTCGCGTTGAACTTGTAAATGATTGGGGGGGGGGGTTATTAATTAATGAATTTAATATTTGAGTTTAAATATATATATTTATTAATTATAATCTCAGGGTATTAATAGTTTGGGTGTTGACCACCAGGTGTAGCAGATCAATTCGTTGACGAACCTGAGTTGTCTTCATAGATGGCGTCTCGCTGTAATTTCCGTGTTGTGGAACTTGAAGCTCCCGGTCGACAACAACACCAAGTCTTCCTTCCCTTGTTGCTAAGACCTTTCTTCCCTGCTTCCTGGACTGATCAGATCTCCTCTCTCCACCACTCTGCTACCATCTCCTTTCACCAGCAATCTCTCCTCTATCTCCATCCACTTCACGATCTCTCCAAAAATTGTCTCCGCCAGCCTCTTTAAAGCCTTGCTTGTCCCCACTTATCCGTCACCTATCACTAAGGTGGCAGGGATGGATATCCATCCTCCAATCATATCCCTTGTTTCATTTGGGGAACACACGCCACCCGGTCACCCAAATTCCCAGCCAGATTAAGACATTCTGAAACCGCGACGTTGGTCCAGGTGTCAGTCAGTCGCAGCCCCTTTGTTGTTTATCGGTATTTAAGTTCCCGTAAATTATAATAAAAATTTGGACGCGGTTTCTACTGCGCTACAAACTCTTCCTCGAGGGCCACGTTGTGGTTCCCCAAGTCTCCTTCTCACTAGATATTTGTTAAATAAATTGAAAATTTATATAACACGAGTGTCGCATATTTTATAAATCAAATTACTGGAGTCTCCAAAAATGTGAAATTTGTCTTGAAGAATGAAAAACTGTAAGCAACTAATTTCTTTCACAGTCATTAAAACCTCTCTGTTGACATAATTATTATTATTTTCCCTTTGTTAAACAGCGGGTGTCGAAGCAGCCGTAGTTTTGGTGGGCGGACAGGGACAGGGACAGGGGGGAAAAGGGTTAACCATGGGACTCGTTCCTCCGTCATTTTCTGAAGAGTGTGAGAAAAAAAAATCAACAACAACCAACAAGTATTCAAAAATCTATGGAGAAAAAAATTTTTTTTTCAATTTATTACCATAAAGCATAAGAAGTTTCAATCTTTATTTTTTTTTCCTTAATTGTTTTTTTTTCTGCTTTAAATATTTGCATACATAAATTTGAGAATCTGAGGCACAAGGATTGAGTTCAATGCAGTAACATTTTAAATATTTAACATTCACAATTGAATTGAATCGAATTACCCGAGAAAGGAAAAAAAAACATCAAAAAACGGAAAGGCCCGATCTTAAGGAAAGAGAAAAACAACAACAACAAACAACATTAGTACAGTGTGTTTAAAGTTAGATGGCAACTTGGCCGGGTTTTTAAAAATTGGGGGGGGGGGGCAGGGGGGGGCTAAGGGGGGCCAGACG
This sequence comes from Eucriotettix oculatus, assembly GCA_034510155.1. NCBI lineage: Eukaryota > Metazoa > Arthropoda > Insecta > Orthoptera > Tetrigidae > Eucriotettix > Eucriotettix oculatus. The sequence continues at coordinate 16,227 of JAEMUL010000115.1, read as the reverse complement.
GCGTTGCCAAACCTTTGCGCGGCGTTCCTGTACGGTGGATTGATTGTACAGTGTGTGGCAACCTGTGCTTCCCCCCTCCTCCTCCCCCTCCCCCCCCCCTGCAAGCCCTGTCTAACTTTAATCACCCTTTAATCACTACAAACTTCAAAAAAAAAAGAGAAGAACAGTTTATTATTTCAGATATATATATTTTTTTTTCCAAAAAAGAAAAAATTCGTTATTGTATATATATATATATTTCTCGAAGAGACACACACAAAAAAGAAACAACACCTAAATGTCGGCTTCTCTCTCTCTCCTTTTTTTTTGTATTCTCTTGGGTCTTTTGATGGTATATGATGATTTTTTTTCTTTCAAAGTATAAAATAATAAAAAAAAGTAGTTTTATATGGAGGAAATAAGAGAAGAGAGAGACTTGATTCCACTGAGATACGATCATTGATTGTCTAAAACTCAACTTATTATTATTATTATATAATGTTTATTATTTTCCTGTATTGCCATGTATGAGATGAAGATGATGATGATGATGAGAGAGAGAGAGAGGAAGGAGGTGATGCTTGGTCCATCCATCCCCTACTACAATCAATATATTATTTTTCAGTCTTTATATAACATATATAGTATATACATAACATTGTTATTATTTCGAGGGGGGAGGGGAGGGGGAGGGGGGTGTGGGTCACAAAAAGGAGCTGGTTTATTGTCCTCTGAAAGCTTTACAAGGTAACGCAGAGGATCCCTTATCACCTAAAAGGATGAGTGTGAAATATTTCCCCCCTCCCATCCCCCTCCCCCCAATCCCCCCTCTCTCTGGGAAATTTTTGGGGAGACCCTTTCCCCATTTAATACAGATACAACACCAAAATACAAGGACAGTGTCTGAGTTTAGAATATGTGTATGAGAATGGTCGCCAATCAGTCAGTCTATAATCATCAACAAGCCTGCGAGTTCCAAGACAAAATTGGGGGGGGGGGAGGGAGAGGGAGGGAGGGGGTTGCTCTCGCTCGATAGTCGAAATTTCCTTTCCTACCAATATTGGAACCCATTTCGGCAAACCTTTACGCCATGTAAAATAATGCAGGCTCCAATGTAAATCTACTTTGGTCATGGGGGGAGAATATCTACTCAAACTCTTTGAAATTTTAAAGTTTCAGGACGTGTAGGGAGTTCCAAAATAGATTTTTTTTTTAAAAAAAATATTTTTGAACTGAATCGCGTTGCAGTTTTACAAATTTTAATTTAATTAATTACTAGAGTTTTCCAAAAAAAAGGACTGTCGATTAGACGTGCCAAAAAATTTGTAGAAGGGACGTGATTTGGGTCCTGAAACGTTGTGAGTGAATGCGACAAACAAAATAAGAGAGAGACAAGAAGACGGACAAAGAAGTGAGTCCCTCAAGGGTGGGTCCATCCATGTTGGACCGTGATGATATTATTTTTTTTCACTTATGTATATTAACATGTTGTTCATCAACAACAATATTGTTAGATCAAAAAAAAATTATTGTTTTATGTAGATCACTGTATGACAATACAGGAAAGTTTGACTCTATATTTTCCTTTTGGGGCAGGGGGCGGTGGGAGGAGGGACGAGGAGGAGGATGATATATACAAAGTGACGAAATACCTAGAAGAACTGTGACAAAGAGATAGAAAGGAAGAGAGGCAGGGACCGAGAGACAGAGAGTAACAGAGACAGAAAAAGAGAGACAATGATACAGGAGGCAGTGACAAAGAGATAGAAAGGATTGGGAAAACGAAGAAGAGGTAAAGCCTGGTATCTTTCAACATTTTATTAAAAGGATTATAATAACTGGAATGGAGGAAAGAAGACTAATACAGGAAGTTTCAAATGGAGTAGTGAGAGATGATGATACTACACGGTGGCGGTCAGGCAAGGCAAGGCAAGGCAAGGCGAGAACGGGTGGGAAAAAAAGAAGAACAACACGGGAAAGGTGTGCAAGACGAGTTGACTTACTTTGGCGGAGAGAACCAGGGCGAGGCGAATCATCATCATTATTATTATTGCTAAACGGGATGAATAAGTCAACTGCTGCCAGGGGCGACATTCTTCACCTTTTTTTTATATTTTGACGGGGCAAATCTGGAGGTGGAAAAGATGGGATATCATCATCATCATCAGGCGGAGATGAAAAGGCGACACTTCTTCAAAAAAAAATAGGGGAACATGTGAGGAAGAAAAGTAAGAGTTTAAAAAAAAGCACACAAGGAAACCAACGATGACTTGTAGACCTTTTATTATTACTGTTTGCATCTCCCTATATATACAGAGAGAGAAAAAACTCTCTCCCTCTCTCTCTCTCTCTCCCTCTCTCTCCCCCTCCCTCAAACAACATGCTACAACACAAACAGTACTCGTTCACATACATATTTATATAAATATATAAAAAGAATCAACAACACAATTAGAAATATTATTATTATTATTGTAATAATATAATAGAGCAATAATAATAGAGACAAACAACAACATCAAGATTAACAAATAATAATAATAAAAAAGGGAGATATCAAAATATTTTTTGTTTCATTTCAAAAAAATAAAATAAAAAAAGTGTCTGTGTGTGCATAAAAAATACAAAATAATAATAGCTTATCTATGTATATCTATATATATATATATGTATAAATGAAAAAAAAGTGTGTTTACACTCTCGTTTTATATATGTAAATAACAACGCAACTAATTAGACCCAAACCACAGAGATGAGTTTGTCTTTTTCTTTTCCTCCCTCTCCTCATTTCGTAATGTACATTATTCCTCCTCCTTCTCCTCTCTCTCTCTCTCTTTCTTCCCCCCTCCCCCTATATATTTTTTTCTTATTTATTTTTCTAAAAAAAACCACAATATATATATATATATATTTATCATGAAGGCAGTGTAAAAAATTGCAGAGCAAAACAACAATGATTATGATAACAATGATAATAGTGGAAACAAGAGAGGGAGGGAGGGGAGGAGGGGGGAGGAGAGCATCAGTTATTTATGTACAATATGTAATTTCTTTTCACAACACTTATCATCGATAATTTTTATATAGATTTTTTTTTCTTCATTAAAAAAAGGAGAGAACACTTGTTTCGTATTTCGTTTTTAAATTGTATCGACACACATGATGATGATCATAATAATAAGAAGAAGAATAATTCGAAGAAAAATTACAGTGAGAATTAAAAAAGAGAGACGATCGAATAAAGGAAAAAATTTTCAAAAGTTATGATAATGATAATGATGAAAAAACTGCCGACGGATAAACCAACCCCCGGCCATGGTGAACCCTTTTCCTTTAATTTTGTCACGTTGGCGTGCGTGTGTGTGCCACATTTCACAATATTCTGGCCCAACCAATTTCCCCCTCCCCTTCCCCTCCCGGTAACTAAAACCATCCGAATATGAAGAGGCAGGCAAGAAACAAACAAACAAACCAGGGTCACCACGCTTACCAAAAAACAAAAAAAAAAATCCGTCGACAGGACCGAGTGAACACTGAAGAAGGACAAGAAGCGAGGCACAGCGGAGTGAGTGAGTGAGAGGAAGGACAGACGACAACAACAGCAAAAAACAGTAAAAATAAACCCTGTGCGAGAGTCTCCTTCCTTCTTCTTCTTTTTTTTGTCAGCATATTATTTTTTTCCCCTCTTTGTTTTTCCTTTTTTTGTACTTAGATCCCCCTGATTTGAACACATTTTGTGCGATTTTCAACCCCCCCTCTTTTAATAATAATAATAATAATAATTATCATTATTATTATAATAATAATAATAAAAAAACACACCCCCTAGGAGTAAGTGAGCTTCTACCTTTCATAAATATCTCATCATAGTCGTAATAATGATAATAATAATAATAATAATATTAATAACATTCTTCTTCTCCTTCTATCAATAAATATTTACAACTACACAACATCAAATATACACTGTATGTATATGTAATAATAATAATAATAATAATGATTGTAGTAATAATAATAATAAATTTACTTCCTCTTTTAATATTTTTTTTTGTTACCAAGAGGAATTAAATAACCTTAGCAGATATTCTTTATTACTCTTTTTTTTGTGTGGGGGGCAAATGTTCTTAAAACAAGTGCGAGACGTGTTCCTCACTTGTTTATGTATAAATTTTTTCTTTTTAATTTTAGGTCTAGTAACGACTTTTGTCTGCAATGTTAGATGAACAATACAGATCATGTGAGCTTTTTCAACCATTGGCGTTACAATTTTTATTCCCTCCCTCACAAAAAATCCCATTCCAGTCCACCCAAGCATAAATTTACAAATTTGGCCGAAAAGATTATTGAATGTACATGTGAAGAATTTTAGTGTCTGGCGCCTCCCTGACGCTCACGGACAAAATGACGTAGTAACAATCGAGCGCTTTTGGGCACGGCGGGGAAGAATTATTAACAAGTTAAACTACCACAAGGAAAGAGTACCGAAAATTTATTTCAAATTATTCGTGCCAAGTTTTTAACATTGATTGCTGATATAAATACGTACCTGGGCAACGCCGGGCACCCAGGTGGTGTAAATGTAAAGACAGTACCCGCCACTATTGGTGTTCACCGTGACAAAGTACTTCCGTTACGTGGCAAATGGGAAATTTTTTCTTTGCGCCAGGAAATACAAATTTCTGGATATTAAAAGGTAAACTTTCATTTCACCCTGTGGCCAGACGATTAAAACAAACATCTCCTCCACGGTCGTATTTTGTACAAACAGAGTAAGTCTTTTAAAAAAAACAATTTTTTTAGATTTGTGGTGTTTCGTTTGACCGACTTGCAAGGAAGGAAGACGGGAAAATTGCTCCCAAGTCGTAAATTATAAGAACGTGATCGCGCAGTCGAAATGTGTTTATGCCGTCGGATAAGACGCTTCCAGACACGGGCGGGAGGGAGGGGAAATGCCAAAGTCAAAGAAGTTTGAAAGTAAAGTTACCAAAAATATTTCACTTATAAGTAATTAGAATTTCCTTTGACATATTCAATTGTTCAAGTAAAATACAGTTGACGGTCATTAAAAGTAAAGTAAAGTAAAGTATGTATATAGTTAATTAGTAAAGTGTGGTGGTGCTTGGTACATCTAAGAAATAAAATCATAATTTATCATCTGTTCCGTTTATATTTTTACATAAAAGTCTATGTGTATAGCATTTTTTTGTCTCTCAGTGAAAAGTAAAAGTGTAATTAGAAAACTATATACGAAGCAAAGTAAAGTAAAGCTATGTATATAGTGGGCAAATGATAAACTTTTATGATATAAAAACGTAAAATCAATCAAAGATATGTAAAAGACGCCCACCCCCTGGTATTTATGAAATGGCGGTAAATGCATAGGACAAACAATCAGAACCGTAGATGAAAGAATAAAACGATTTAAAACAACCCAATCAGTCAGCCATTGCCTTGGTTCATAAAATAGCTTTCTGATTGCATTATTTTGGAGGCAATAAGAGAGAATTTACTGAATAGAGATTCCAAGTGAGCGCAAATAATGTTGGTATATAGATATAGAAACATAAATTCAGCGCCATTTTTGTTGTATTGTAAAGTAATCCAAGCAGCTTACGATTGCGTTTACGCAACAATCAAATGGAATCAGCTGTTTCAGATTGCTTTGGAAGGCAGATATACCACTGACGAGAACATATCACGCATGCGCATTAACTCGTAGATTAATCAACACGGACTTGTGTAAATATTTGATTGTTATTGTAACACAAACATCAGCGAATAATATTATGAGATTGTGTATAATTAATGTAAATAATTCCCTTCACAAAATCTGGTGTATCTTACAAAGCAGAATTCACACCCTAAAGGGAAATGACCAATTTATTAAAAATGTCAACATCCACACTAATTAATTCGTCCATCATAAAGTTTCGTACGTCTGTATATAGTGGGTGGGCAAATGAATTCGAGTATTTCTTATTCCAAACATAGATTTTAATAGTTTTAATCCCAATCAAAGCATGAAAAATTATTACATCTGCACGACGACTCCACGTCTCGCCAGACCACATTGTTGGTCCTCAACAATTGCAACTCGCAAGCCACTGTTGCCTCCACAAGATATTAAATAAATGTATTACAGTCAAAACTTTTAAATGTAACTACATATTTCTGAAATAAATTTCTGTTTAATGATATTTCACGCAACTCGTGCATATGTTTTAGTTATCCACGACGTTTAGACGCAGCCTACCTGATGATGCCATTGAAACGTTGTGTGTTGGAATAAAACTTGGCCCCTTTAATTATCCAAGCTGGACATTCTTCGTTTATGGCTCGTCTTTTTATATTTTCCCCCTAACCAATCGGTAGATTACTTTCGTTTCTAGAATAATCTGCCAATTGTAGTCCAACCTTTCCCTCCCTCATCTGTTCACATCCGTCTAATGCTAATTCTGCAAGGTCTCATAATGTTCCTTCAAAGTCCTTCATATTGTCCTCACTTCCCCTGATTTGCTAAGGACTTACCCGTTTGTGATTCTGTCCACTGTCCGCCTCATTCTCCTACGGCTCCACATTTCGAAGCCTTCTTTCCTTCAGCTCCTATTGTCCATGTTTTGCGCTCGATGTTTTAACGACGATTTCTCTGTCTCTCTCTCTCTCTGCCCCCCTTAATTTATCTCACTAGTTGTGTATTTCCTTTCCTGAGACACACACATTATGTAAAATTAACTTCTGTCTCCTATGGACACTTTTCTCATTTCATTCCACGAGGAGACGAGGGTAACTTTTATATGCCTTCAAGTCACTTGTCAGAAACTTTAGGGGGGGAGGGTTTACATACAGGCAGGGAAGGCTTTTTAACACCCACCCCCTGTTTTTTACACTCCTACTTCGTGTCCTTTGTTATTGTATATTTCGAAGATTCCCTGTTTATGCATAACTCCCGCACTCCTGTATCACTCCCGGTTCATTCCCGCATCATTCCTGAAATCATTACCACATCATTCCCGCATCACTCCCAAGTCACTCTTGGTTCACTTCCGCATCATTCCCGCATCACTCCCAAGTCACTCTCGGTTCACTCCCGCATCACTCCCAAGTCACTCTTGGTTCACTCCCGCATCATTCCCGCATCACTCACAAGTCACTCTCGGTTCACTCCCGCATCACTCCCAAGTCACTCTTGGTTCAATCCCGCATCACTCCCAAGTCACTCTCGGTTCAATCCCGCATCATTCCCGCATCACTCCCAAGTCACTCTTGGTTCACTCCCGCATCACTCCCAAGTCACTCTCGGTTCACTCCCGCATCATTCCCGCATCACTCTTGGTTCTCTCCCGCATCAATCCCGCATCACTCCCGCATCATTCCCGCATCACTCCCAAGTCACTCTTGGTTCAATCCCGCATCAATCCCGAATAACTCCCGCATCACTCCCAAATCACTCCCGCATCACTCCCAAATCACTCCCGCATCATTCCCGCATCACTCTTGGTTCTCTCCCGCATCAATCCCGCATCACTCCCGCATCATTCCCGCATCACTCCCAAGTCACTCTTGGTTCACTCCCGCATCACTCCCAAGTCACTCTCGGTTCACTCCCGCATCATTCCCGCATCACTCCCAAGTCACTCTTGGTTCACTCCCGCATCACTCCCAAGTCACTCTCGGTTCACTCCCGCATCATTCCCGCATCACTCTTGGTTCTCTCCCGCATCAATCCCGCATCACTCCCGCATCATTCCCGCATCACTCCCAAGTCACTCTTGGTTCAATCCAGCATCAATCCCGCATCACTCCCGCATCATTCCCGCATCACTCTCAAATCACTCTCGGTTCACTCCCACATCATTCCCGCATCACTCTAGAATCATACCCGCATCACTCCCGCATCATTCCCGCATCACTCCCAAGTCACTCTTGGTTCAATCCCGCATCAATCCCGAATAACTCCCGCATCACTCCCGCATCATTCCCGCATCACTCCCAAGACACTCTCGGTTCACTCCCGCATCACTCCCAAGTCACTCTTGGTTCACTTCCGCATCATTCCCGCATCACTCACAAGTCACTCTCGGTTCACTCCCGCATCACTCCCACGTCACTCTTGGTTCACTCCCGCATCACTCCCAAGTCACTCTCGGTTCACTCCCGCATCATTCCCGCATCACTCTTGGTTCTCTCCCGCATCAATCCCCCATCACTCCCGCATCATTCCCGCATCACTCCCAAGTCACTCTTGGTTCAATCCCGCATCAATCCCGAATAACTCCCGCATCACTCCCGCATCATTCCCGCATCACTCCCAAGACACTCTCGGTTCACTCCCGCATCATTCCCGCATCACTCTCAAGTCACTCTTGGTTCACTTCCGCATCATTCCCGCATCACTCACAAGTCACTCTCGGTTCACTCCCGCATCACTCCCAAGTCACTCTTGGTTCACTCCCGCATCACTCCTAAGTCACTCTCGGTTCACTCCCGCATCATTCCCGCATCACTCTTGGTTCACTCCCGCATCAATCCCGCATAAATCCCGCATCACTCCCGCATCATTCCCGCATCACTTCCAAGTCACTCTTGGTTCAATCCCGCATCAATCCCGAATAACTCCCGCATCACTCCCGCATCATTCCCGCATCACTTCCAAGTCACTCTTGGTTCAATCCCGCATCAATCCCGAATAACTCCCGCATCACTCCCGCATCATTCCCGCATCACTCCCAAGTCACTCTTTGTTCAATCCCGCATCAATCCCGAATAACTCCCGCATCACTCCCGCATCATTCCCGCATCACTCCCAAGTCACTCTCGGTTCACTCCCGCATCATTCCCGCATCACTCCCAAGTCACTCTTGGTTCACTTCCGCATCATTCCCGCATCACTCACAAGTCACTCTCGGTTCACTCCCGCATCACTCCCAAGTCACTCTTGGTTCACTCCCGCATCACTCCCAAGTCACTCTCGGTTCACTCCCGCATCATTCCCGCATCACTCTTGGTTCACTCCCGCATCAATCCCGCATCAATCCCGCATCACTCCCGCATCATTCCCGCATCACTCCCAAGTCACTCTTGGTTCAATCCCGCATCAATCCCAAATAACTCCAACATCACTCCCGCATCATTCCCGCATCACTCCCAAGTCACTCTTGGTTCAATCCCGCATCAATCCCGAATAACTCCCGCATCACTCCCGCATCATTCCCGCATCACTCCCAAGTCACTCTCGGTTCACTCCCGCATCATTCCCGCATCACTCCCAAGTCACTCTTGGTTCACTTCCGCATCATTCCCGCATCACTCACAAGTCACTCTCGGTTCACTCCCGCATCACTCCCAAGTCACTCTTGGTTCAATCCCGCATCACTCCCGCATCACTCCCGCATCACTCCCGCATCATTCCCGCATCACTCCCAAGTCACTCTCGGTTCACTCCCGCATCATTCCCGCATCACTCTTGGTTCTCTCCCGCATCAATCCCGCATCACTCCCGCATCATTCCCGCATCACTCCCAAGTCACTCGTGGTTCAATCCCGCATCAATCCCGAATAACTCCCGCATCACTCCCGCATCATTCCCGCATCACTCCCAAGACACTCTCGGTTCACTCCCGCATCACTCCCAAGTCACTCTTGGTTCACTTCCGCATCATTCCCGCATCACTCACAAGTCACTCTCGGTTCACTCCCGCATCACTCCCACGTCACTCTTGGTTCACTCCCGCATCACTCCCAAGTCACTCTCGGTTCACTCCCGCATAATTCCCGCATCACTCTTGGTTCTCTCCCGCATCAATCCCCCATCACTCCCGCATCATTCCCGCATCACTCCCAAGTCACTCTTGGTTCAATCCCGCATCAATCCCGCATCACTCCCGCATCACTCCCGCATCATTCCCGCATCACTCCCAAGTCACTCTTGGTTCAATCCCGCATCAATCCCGAATAACTCCCGCATCACTCCCGCATCATTCCCGCATCACTCCCAAGACACTCTCGGTTCACTCCCGCATCACTCCCAAGTCACTCTTGGTTCACTTCCGCATCATTCCCGCATCACTCACAAGTCACTCTCGGTTCACTCCCGCATCACTCCCAAGTCACTCTTGGTTCACTCCCGCATCACTCCCAAGTCACTCTCGGTTCACTCCCGCATCATTCCCGCATCACTCTTGGTTCTCTCCCGCATCAATCCCCCATCACTCCCGCATCATTCCCGCATCACTCCCAAGTCACTCTTGGTTCAATCCCGCATCAATCCCGCATCACTCCCGCATCATTCCCGCATCACTCCCGCACCCTTCCAGCATCACTCCCAAGTCACTCTCGGTTCACTCCCGCATCATTCCCGCATCACTCTTGGTTCTCTCCCGCATCAATCCCGCATCACTCCCGCATCATTCCCGCATCACTCCCAAGTCACTCGTGGTTCAATCCCGCATCAATCCCGAATAACTCCCGCATCACTCCCGCATCATTCCCGCATCACTCCCAAGACACTCTCGGTTCACTCCCGCATCACTCCCAAGTCACTCTTGGTTCACTTCCGCATCATTCCCGCATCACTCACAAGTCACTCTCGGTTCACTCCCGCATCACTCCCACGTCACTCTTGGTTCACTCCCGCATCACTCCCAAGTCACTCTCGGTTCACTCCCGCATCATTCCCGCATCACTCTTGGTTCTCTCCCGCATCAATCCCCCATCACTCCCGCATCACTCCCGCATCACTCCCGCATCACTCCCAAATCACTCCCGCATCAATCCCGCATCACTCCCGCATCACTCCCGCATCAATCCCGCATCACTCCCGCATCACTACCGCATTAAACCCGCATCAATCCCGCATCAATCCTGCATTAATCCCGCATCACTCCCGCATCACTCCCGCATCACTACCGCATTATACCCGCATCAATCCCGCATCAATCCTGCATTAATCCCGCATCACTCCCGCATCACTCCCGCATCACTCCCACATCACTCCCGCATCACTCCCGCATCACTCCCACATCACTCCCGCATCACTCCCGCATCAATCCCGCATCAATCCCGCATCACTCCCGCATCAATCCCGCATCACTCCCGCATCACTCCCGCATCACTCCCGCATCACTCCCGCATCACTCCCGCATCACTCCCGCATCACTCTCGCATCACTCCCACATCACTCCCGCATCACTCCCGCATCAATCCCGCATCATTCCCGCATCACTCCCGTATCAATCCCGCATCACTCTCGCATCAATCCCGCATCACTCCCGCATTAATCCCGCATCACTCCCGCATCAATCCCGCATCAATCCCGCATCACTCCCGCATCACTCCCGCATCACTCCCACATCACTCCCGCATCACTCCCGCATCAATCCCGCATCAATCCCGCATCACTCCCGTATCAATCCCGCATCACTCTCGCATCAATCCCGCATCACTCCCGCATTAATCCCGCATCACTCCCGCATCACTCCCGCATCAATCCCGCATCACTCCCGCATCACTCCCGCATCACTCCCGCATTATTCCCGCATCACTCCCGTATTATTCCCGCATCACTCCCGCATACTTCCCGCATCACTCTCGTATTATTCCCGCATCACTCCCGCATACTTCCCGCATCACTCCCGCATACTTCCCGCATCACTCTCGTATTATTCCCGCATCACTCCCGTATACTTCCCGCATCACTCCCGCATCACTCCCGCATCAATCCCGCATCACTCTCGCATCAATCCCGCATCACTCTAGAATCATCCCGCATCACTCCCGCATCAATCCCGCATCACTCCCGCATCACTCCCGCATCACTCCCGCATCACTCCCGCATCACTCCCGCATCACTCTCAAATCATTCCCGCATCACTCCCGCATCACTCCCGCATCACTCCCGCATCATTCCCGCATCACTCCCGCATCACTCTCAAATCACTCCCGCATCACTCCCACATCATTCCCGCATCACTCCCACATCACTCCCGCATCAATCCTAAATCACTCCCGCATCACTCCCACATCACTCCCGCATCACTCCCGCATCAATCCCGCATCAATCCCGCATCACTCCCGCATCAATCCCGCATCACTCCCGCATTAATCCCGCATCAATCCCGCATCACTCCCGCATTAATCCCGCATCACTCCCGCATCAATCCCGCATCACTCCCGCATCACTCCCGCATTAATCCCGCATCAATCCCGCATCAATCCCGCATCAATCCCGCATCACTCCCGCATTAATCCCGCATCACTCCCGCATCACTCCCACATCACTCCCGCATCACTCTCGCATCACTCTTACATAACTCCCGAATCACTCCCGCATCAATTCCGCATCAATCCCGCATCACTCCCGCATCACTCCCACATCACTCCCACATCACTCCCGCATCAATCCCGCATCAATCCCGCATCATTCCCGCATCACTCCCGCATCAATCCCGCATCACTCCCGCATCAATCCCGCATCACTCCCGCATTAATCCCGCATCAATCCCGCATCAATCCCGCATCACTCCCGCATTAATCCCGCATCACTCCCGCATCAATCCCGCATCACTCCCGCATCATTCCCGCATCACTCCCGCATCATTCCCGCATCACTCCCGCATCATTCCCGCATCAATCCCGCATCACTCCCGCATCACTCCCGAATCAATCCCGCATCAATCTTGAATCACTCCCGCATCACTCTCGCTTCAATCCCGCATCAATCCCGCATCACTCCCGCATCAATCCCGCATCACTCTCGCATCAATCCCGCATCACTCCCGCATCACTCTCGCATCAATCCCGCATCACTCCCGCATTAATCCCGCATCACTCCCGCATCAATCCCGCATCACTCCCGCATCAATCCCGCATCACTCCCGCATCACTCCCGCATCACTCCCGCATCACTCCCGCATCACTCCCGCATCAATCCCGCATCACTCCCGCATCACTCCCGCATCACTCCCACATCATTCCCGCATCACTCTAGAATCATACCCGCATCACTCCCGCATCATTCTCAAATCACTCCCGCATCACTCCCGCATCACTACCGCATCACTCCCGCATCACTCTCTAATCATTCCCGCATCACTCCCACATCACTCCCGCATCACTCCCGCATCACTCCCGCATCACTCCCGCATCACTCCCACATCACTCCCGCATCACTCCCGCATCAATCCCGCATCAATCCCGCATCACTCCCGCATCAATCCCGCATCACTCCCGCATCACTCCCGCATCACTCCCGCATCACTCCCGCATCACTCCCGCATCACTCCCGCATCACTCCCGCATCACTCCCGCATCACTCCCGCATCACTCCCGCATCAATCCCGCATCATTCCCGCATCACTCCCGTATCAATCCCGCATCACTCTCGCATCAATCCCGCATCACTCCCGCATTAATCCCGCATCACTCCCGCATCAATCCCGCATCAATCCCGCATCACTCCCGCATCACTCCCGCATCACTCCCACATCACTCCCGCATCACTCCCGCATCAATCCCGCATCAATCCCGCATCACTCCCGTATCAATCCCGCATCACTCTCGCATCAATCCCGCATCACTCCCGCATTAATCCCGCATCACTCCCGCATCAATCCCGCATCAATCCCGCATCACTCCCGCATCACTCCCACATCACTCCCGCATCAATCCCGCATCACTCCCGCATCAATCCCGCATCACTCCCGCATTAATCCCGCATCACTCCCGCATCAATCCCGCATCACTCCCGCATCAATCCCGCATCACTCCCGCATCAATCCCGCATCAATCCCGCATCACTCCCGCATCACTCCCACATCACTCCCGCATTAATCCCGCATCAATCCCGCATCAATCCCGCATCACTCCCGCATTAATCCCGCATCAATCCCGCATCAATCCCGCATCACTCCCGCATTAATCCCGCATCACTCCCGCATCAATCCCGCATCACTCCCGCATTATCCCGCATCAATCCGCATCATCCCGCATCAATCCCGCATCAATCCCGCATCACTCCCGCATCACTCCCGCATCACTCCCGCATCAATCCCGCATCAATCCCGCATCACTCCCGCATCAATCCCGCATCACTCCCGCATCAATCCCGCATCACTCCCGCATCAATCCCGCATCACTCCCGCATCACTCCCGCATCACTCCCGCATCACTCCCGCATCAATCCCGCATCAATCCCGCATCACTCCCGCATCACTCCCACATCACTCTCGCATCAATCCCGGATAAATCCCGCATTAATCCCGCATCAATCCCGCATCAATCCCGCATCACTCCCGCATTAATCCCGCATCACTCCCGCATCACTCCCGCATCACTCCCGCATCACTCCCGCATCACTCCCGCATCAATCCCGCATCACTCCCGCATCACTCCCGCATCACTCCCGCATCAATCCCGCATCACTCCCGCATTAATCCCGCATCACTCCCGCATCAATCCCGCATCAATCCCGCATCACTCCCGCATCACTCCCGCATCACTCCCGCATTAATCCCGCATCAATCCCGCATCACTCCCGCATTAATCCCGCATCAATCCCGCATCAATCCCGCATCACTCCCGCATTAATCCCGCATCAATCCCGCATCAATCCCGCATCAATCCCGCATCACTCCCGCATTAATCCCGCATCAATTTCGCATCAATCCCGCATCACTCCCGCATCAATCCCGCATTAATCCCGCATCACTCCTGCATCAATCCCGCATCAATCCCGCATCACTCCCGCATCACTCCCGCATCACTCCCACATCACTCCCGCATTAATCCCGCATCAATCCCGCATCAATCCCGCATCACTCCCGCATTAATCCCGCATCAATCCCGCATCAATCCCGCATCACTCCCGCATTAATCCCGCATCAATCCCGCATCAATCCCGCATCACTCCCGCATTTATCCCGCATCAATCCCGCATCAATCCCGCATCACTTCCGCATTAATCCCGCATCACTCTCGCATCACTCCCACATCACTCCCGCATCAATCCCGCATCAATCCCGCATCACTCCCGCATTAATCCCGCATCACTCCCGCATCAATCCCGCATCACTCCCGCATCAATCCCGCATCACTCTCGCATCACTCCCACATCACTCCCGCATCACTCCCGCATCAATCCCGCATCAATCCCGCATCACTCCCGCATCACTCCCACATCACTCTCGCATCAATCCCGGATAAATCCCGCATTAATCCCGCATCAATCCCGCATCAATCCCGCATCACTCCCACATCACTCCCGCATCACTCCCGCATCACTCCCACATCACTCCCGCATCACTCCCGCATCAATCCCGCATCAATCCCGCATCACTCCCGCATCAATCCCGCATCACTCCCACATCACTCCCGCATCACTCCCGCATCACTCCCGCATCACTCCCGCATCACTCCCGCATCACTCTCGCATCACTCCCACATCACTCCCGCATCACTCCCGCATCAATCCCGCATCATTCCAGCATCACTCCCGTATCAATCCCGCATCACTCTCGCATCAATCCCGCATCACTCCCGCATTAATCCCGCATCACTCCCGCATCAATCCCGCATCAATCCCGCATCACTCCCGCATCACTCTCTAATCATTCCCGCATCACTCCCACATCACTCCCGCATCACTCCCGCATCAATCCCGCATCAATCCCGCATCACTCCCGCATCAATCCCGCATCACTCCCGCATCAATCCCGCATCACTCTCGCATCAATCCCGCATCACTCCCGCATCAATCCCGCATCAATCCCGCATCACTCCCGCATCACTCCCACATCACTCCCGCATTAATCCCGCATCAATCCCGCATCAATCCCGCATCACTCCCGCATTAATCCCGCATCAATCCCGCATCAATCCCGCATCACTCCCGCATTAATCCCGCATCAATCCCGCATCAATCCCGCATCAATCCCGCATCACTCCCGCATCACTCCCACATCACTCCCGCATTAATCCCGCATCAATCCCGCATCAATCCCGCATCACTCCCGCATTAATCCCGCATCAATCCCGCATCAATCCCGCATCACTCCCGCATTAATCCCGCATCAATCCCGCATCAATCCCGCATCAATCCCGCATCAATCCCGCATCAATCCCGCATCAATCCCGCATTAATCCCGCATCAATCCCGCATCAATCCCGCATCAATCCCGCATCAATCCCGCATTAATCCCGCATCAATCCCGCATTAATCCCGCATCAATCCCGCATCAATTCCGCATCACT
>JAEMUL010000114.1:12500-15000 GCA_034510155.1 Eucriotettix oculatus | reverse complement strand
GGGGGGAGGGGGGGGGGGGGGGGGGGGGGGGGGGGGGAGGGGGGGGGGGGGGGGGGGGGGGGGGGGAGGGGGGGGGGGGGAGGGGGGGGGGGGGGGGGGGGGGGGGGGGGGGGGGAGGGGGGGGGGGGGGGGGGGGGGGGGGAGGGGGGGGGGGGGGGAGGGGGGGGGGGGGGGAGGGGGGGGGGGGGGAGGGGGGGGGGGGGGGGGGGGGGGGGGGGGGGGGGGGGGGAGGGGGGGGGGGGGGGGGGGGAGGGGGGGGGGGGGGGGGGGGGGGGGGTGGGGGGGGGGGGGGGGGGGGGGGGGGGGGGGGGGAGGGGGGGGGGGGGGGGGGGGGGGGGGGGGGGAGGGGGGGGGGGGGGGGGTGGGGGGGGGGGGGGGGGGGGGGGGGGGGAGGGGGGGGGGGGGGGGGGGGGGGGGGGGGGGGGGGAGGGGGGGGGGGGGGGAGGGGGGGGGGGGGGGAGGGGGGGGGGGGGGGGGGGGGGGGGGGGGGGGGGGGGGGGGGGGGGGGGGGGGGGGGGGGGAGGGGGGGGGGGGGGGGGGGGGGGGGGGGGGGGGGGAGGGGGGGGGGGGAGGGGGGGGGGGGGGGGGGGGGGGGGGGAGGGGGGGGGGGGGGGGGGGGGGGGGGGGGAGGGGGGGGGGGGAGGGGGGGGGGGGGGGGGGGGGGGGGGGGGAGGGGGGGAGGGGGGGGGGGGGGGGGAGGGGGGGGGGGGAGGGGGGGGGGGGGGGGGTGGGGGGGGGGGGGGGGGGGGGGGGGGGGGGGGGGGGAGGGGGGGGGGGGGGGGGAGGGGGGGGGGGGGGGGGGGGGGGGGGGGAGGGGGGGGGGGGGGGGGGGGGGGGGGGGGGGGAGGGGGGGGGGGGGGGGGGGAGGGGGGGGGGGAGGGGGGGGGGGGGGGGGGGGGGAGGGGGGGGGGGGGGGAGGGGGGGGGGGGGGGGGGGAGGGGGGGGGGGGGGGGGGGGGAGGGGGGGGGGGGGGGGGGGGGGGGGAGGGGGGGGGGGGGGGGGGGGGGGGGGGGAGGGGGGGGGGGGGGGGGGGGGGGGGGGGGGGGGGGGGGGGGGGGGAGGGGGGGGGGGGGGGGGGGGGGAGGGGGGGGGGGGGGGGGGGGGGAGGGGGGGGGGGAGGGGGGGGGGGGGGAGGGGGGGGGGGGGGGGGGGGGGGGGGGGGGGGGGGAGGGGGGGGGGGGGGGGGGGGGGGGGGGGGAGGGGGGGGGGGGGGGGGGGGGGGGGAGGGGGGGGGGGGGGGGGGGGGAGGGGGGGGGGGGGGGGGGGGGGAGGGGGGGAGGGGGGGGGGGGGGGAGGGGGGGGGGGGGGGGGGGGGGGGGGGGGGGGGGGGGGGAGGGGGGGGGGGGGGGGAGGGGGGGGGGGGGGAGGGGGGGGGGGGGGGGGGGGAGGGGGGGGGGGGGGGGGGGGGAGGGGGGGGGGGGGGGGGGGGGGGGGGGGGGGGGGGGGGGGAGGGGGGGGGGGGGGGAGGGGGGGGGGGGGGGGGGGGGGAGGGGGGGGGGGGGGGGGGGGGGGGGGGGGGGGGGGGGGGGGGGGGGGGAGGGGGGGGGGGGGGGGGGGGGGGAGGGGGGGGGGGGGGGGGGGTGGGGGGGGGGGGGAGGGGGGGGGGGGGGGGGGGGGGGGGGGGGGGGGGGGGGGGGGGGGAGGGGGGGGGGGGGGGGGGGGGGGGGGGGGGAGGGGGGGGGGGGGGGGGGGGGGGAGGGGGGGGGGGGGGGGGGAGGGGGGGGGGGGGGGGGGGGGGGGGGGGGGGGGGGGAGGGGGGGGGGGGGGGGGGGGGGGGGGGGGAGGGGGGGGGGGGGGGGAGGGGGGGGGGGGGGGGGGGGGGGGGGGGGGGGGGGGGGGAGGGGGGGGGGGGGGGGGGGGAGGGGGGGGGGGGGGGGGGGGGGGGGGGGGGGGGGAGGGGGGGGGGGGGGGAGGGGGGGGGGGGGGGGGGGGGGGGGGGGGGGGGGGGGGGGGGGGGGGGGGGGGGGGGGGGGGGGGGAGGGGGGGGGGGGGGGGAGGGGGGGGGGGGGGGGGGGGGGGAGGGGGGGGGGGGGGGGGGAGGGGGGGGGGGGGGGAGGGGGGGGGGGGGGGGGGGGGGGGGGGGGGGGGGGGAGGGGGGGGGGGGGGGGGGGGGGGGGGGGGGGGGGAGGGGGGGGGGGGGGGGGGGGGGAGGGGGGGGGGGGGGGGGGGGGGAGGGGGGGGGGGGGGGGGGAGGGGGGGGGGGGGAGGGGGGGGGGGGGGGGGGGGGGGGGGGGGGGGGGGAGGGGGGGGGGGGGAGGGGGGGGGGGGGGGGGGGGGGGGGGGGGGAGGGGGGGGGGGGGGGGGGGGGGGAGGGGGGGGGGGGGAGGGGGGGGGGGGGGGGGGGGGGGGGGGGGGGGGGGGGGGGGGGGGGGGGGGGGGGGGGGAGGGGGGGGGGGGGGGGGGGGGGAGGGGGGGGGGGGGGGGGGGGGGGGGGGGGGGGGGGGGGGGGGAGGGGGGGGGGGGGGGGGGGGGAGGGGGGGGAGGGGGGGGGGGGGGGGGG
>JAEMUL010000113.1:0-19320 GCA_034510155.1 Eucriotettix oculatus | reverse complement strand
CTGTTTTATGTAAGAAAATTAAATGTATTAAAATAAATGCTATTATGATAAATGGTAATATAAAATGTATAGAAAAAAATCGGGAAAGGGTGGGATTATCAACTGCGAATCCTCCTCAGATTCATTGAACAATTTGATTTCCGATGTAAGGAATTGCTGAAAGTAAATTAGTGATTACTGTTGCACCTCAAAATGATATTTGGCCCCATGGAAGAACATAGCCAATAAATGCTGTTGCTATAGTTAAAAATAGAATAATAGAACCAGTCAATCAGGTTTCTTTAAGATAAAAAGATTCATAATATAGCCCTCGTCCGATATGTAAATATATACATATAAATATTATAGACGCCCCATTTATGTGAATATTTCGTATAAGTCATCCGTTGTTAACATCTCGACAAATGTGGATAATTCTTTGAAAGGCCATACTAATATCTGCTGTATAATGTATAGCTAAAAATAAACCTGTTATAATCTGAATAATTAGGCATATTCCTAGAAGGGACCCAAAGTTTCATCATAATGAAATATTACTTGGAGTAGGTAGGTCAATTAGAGAATGGTTAATTATTTTAATTAACGGTTGATTTTTTCGTAATGGTATGTTCATTAGTTGATTTTTATTCGTAATGGTCCTTGTTCAATATTAGAAATTTTATTAATTACAATTAGGGCAATAAATAAATATAGTATTATTATGATTGATATTGAATATAAAGGGTAATTAAATATTATATTTATATTTATTTGTTCATAGTTAGTTATATTAAATTGATTAATAGTTGTTTCGGAAGACTCATTATTAGGATTTTTTTTTATTATAATTATTAATATAATTATTGTAATAATAGGTAATAATTTAATATAATTAAAATTTTTTTCATTTGGTGAGATACTTGTAATATAAATGAATAGTACTATTATTCCTCCAATAAAAATAATTATTAAAATATAATTAAATCAAGGTGATTTATTTAATGTATTTATCATAAATGTTGATGTTGTTGTTTGTAAAAGAATAATAATGATTATTATTATAGGTTGTTTAGTATTTATAAATATAATATTTAGAGTTGTGGATATTAATATAATTATTTTCAATCAGGGAATAGTTTATTTAAAATATTAAATTTGGGTTTTAGAGATGGAAATGTTTCCTTTTCCTGAAGTTTTAAGAATTTTTTCAATTTTGATTTACAAGATCAATGTTTTATTTAAACTATTAAAACTAATTTTTATTTTATATTATTTAATAATTTTTATTTCTGGTTTATATGTATTCTGTTTTATACGTAAGCATTTACTGTTAGTTTTATTAAGATTAGAATATATAGTATTGGGTTTATTTTTTTTTATTTTCTTTTTTTTTAGTATTTACAGTTATATATCTTTTTTTTTAGTTATTTATTTGATTTTTTCTGTATGTGAGGGTGCTTTAGGCCTCTCTATTTTAGTAAGAATAATCCGAAGAAGAGGTAGTGATTATGTATATAGATCTTATTTATTTTTATGTTAAAATTTATTTTTTCTTTACTTTTTATGATTCCTTTATGTATATTCAATTTGTGGTGAATATTTTTTGGCTGATTTATATTGTTTATATTTTGTATGATTTTATTGGGAAATTTTATTTTTTTTAATGTTGAGTTAGGTAATGGTTTAGGTTTAGATTTTTTGTCATGGGCTATAATTATTTTAAGATTATGAATTTGTTCTTTAATGATTTTATCTAGAACTAAGATTAAGTTTATTTCTTATTTTTCTGAATTTTATTTATTTATTATTTTAATATTAATGTTTTCTTTGTATTGTACTTTTTCTGCTTTAAGATTATTTAATTTTTATTTATTTTTTGAATTTAGTTTAATTCCAACTTTAATGTTAATTTTAGGTTGAGGCTATCAACCAGAGCGTGTTAGAGCTGGGGTTTATATAATTTTTTATACTTTATTAGCTTCTTTACCTTTATTATTATCTTTATTATGATTATATGATTATTGTGGAAGATTAAGAATTTTTTTACTTTTTGATTGTTGCAATAATTTATATTTGTATTTAACTATAATTATAGCTTTTTTGGTTAAATTACCTATATATATATTTCATTTATGACTTCCTAGGGCTCATGTGGAAGCCCCTATTGCTGGTTCAATGATTTTAGCGGCGGTGTTATTAAAATTAGGGGGTTAGGGGATTATTCGTGTTATAAAGTTAATTAGTAATTATTCTTTAATTTTAAATTTTTATGTAATTATTTTTTCTATATATGGGGGGTTTTTAGTTAGATTAATTTGCTTACGTCAAGTAGATTTAAGGATATTAATTGCTTATTCTTCAGTAGCTCATATAAGATTAGTAATTTCTGGTCTTTTTACTATAAATTTATGAGGGTTTTATGGTTCTGTATTTTTGATATTAGGTCATGGTTTATGTTCTTCAGGATTGTTTTGTTTATCAAGAATTGTTTATGAGCGTTTAAATAGTCGTTTATTTTTATTGAATAAAGGTTTAATTTCTTATATACCTAGAATAAGATTATGATGATTTTTATTGAGAAGCAGAAATATATCGGCTCCTCCTAGTCTTAATTTGATTGGTGAAATTAGTTTATTAAATAGAATTATTAGTTATCAATTTAATTTTATAATTATTTTATTTATATTATCTTTTTTGTGTTGTGCTTATAGATTGTATTTATATAGTTATAGCCAACATGGTATTATATATTCTGGATTATATAGAATTTCTTCTTGTTATATGATTGAATTTCATTTAATTCTTCTTCATTGATTACCATTAAATTTAATGTTCTTTTGTTGTGATTATATTATTTAACTTAAATAGTTTAAAAAAATTTTAATTTGTGGAATTAAAGATGTAATTTGTTTTACTTTAAGTCAATGATAATTTTTTATTTATTTTCATTGTCTTTTATATTATTAGGTTTAGTATTTTTTGTTATTAGATTATTTTTATTAATATTTGATTTGTGTTATATAGTTGAGTGAGAGATTTATTCTTTAAATTCTTCTTTAATTTTAATGGGTGTAATTTTAGATTGAATATCTATAATTTTTGTTAGATTTGTCTTAATTATTTCTTCTATAGTTTTATTTTATAGTAATGATTATATGAGAGGGGATAAATTTAGGAGCCGTTTTGTTTTACTAGTGGTGTTATTTGTGATTTCAATAATTTTTATAATTATAAGTCCTAATATTATTAGAATTTTATTAGGTTGGGATGGTCTAGGTTTAGTGTCTTATTGTTTAGTAATTTATTATCAAAATATAAAATCTTATAATGCTGGGATATTAACAGCTTTAAGAAATCGGGTGGGGGATGTTTTTATTCTTATTTCTATTTCTTGGATATTAGATTTTGGTAGATGAAATTATATTTATTATTATGATTATTTTACTCATTCTTTTAATTGTTCATTAATTTGTTATATAATTGTAATTGCTTCTATGACTAGGAGTGCTCAGATTCCATTTTCAGCATGATTACCTGCTGCTATAGCAGCACCTACTCCAGTATCTGCTTTGGTGCACTCATCTACTTTGGTAACTGCAGGGGTTTATCTTATAATTCGTTTTAATCCAATAATTGTGGGTAACGGGTCTGGCTATATTTTATTATTAATTGGTAGATTGACTATATTTATGGCTGGAATGGTCGCTAATTATGAATATGATTTAAAGAAAGTTATTGCTTTATCTACTTTAAGTCAATTGGGGTTAATAATGAGAATTTTATCTTTAGGTTTTCCTATAATTAGATTTTTTCATCTTTTGACTCATGCTTTGTTTAAATCTTTACTTTTTTTGTGTGCTGGTTGTTATATTCATGGTTTATTAGATCATCAAGATATTCGGTGTATAGGTTCACTTACTATGTTAATACCTTACAGTTCAATTTGTTTTAATGTATCTAATTTAAGTTTATGTGGTTTCCCCTTTTTGTCAGGGTTTTATTCGAGGGACATAATTTTAGAAATATGTTCTTTTAATACATTAAATATCTTAATTTATTTATTATTTTTTATTTCTACTGGGCTAACGGCTATATATTCGATTCGTTTATTTTATTATTCTCTAATTACTAATTTTAATTTTATTGTATTGCGTGATTTAAATAATAGAGGTAATGATATGCATGGAGGTATATTAATTTTATTAATTTTAACTATTTTGGGGGGGTCTTTATTATTTTGGTTGATTTTTCCTATTCCTATTTGTATTTATTTGCCAATAAAATTAAAATTGTTAACTATTATGGTTGTGTGTTTAGGGTTTTATTTAGGTTATTTATTAAATTTAAAATTTTATATTTATAATTTTAATAATATAAGTAATATTAGATATTTTATGGGTTATATGTGATATATACCTATATTTACAACTATATTTTTTTCTTATTCTATCTTAGTGGGAGCAAACATTTACAGACGTTTATTAGATTATGGGTGGTTAGAATATTATGGTGCTCAGGGTTTATATAATTTTATAAAATATTTTATTGGTTATTATATTTATTTATTTGATTATAATTTTAAGACTTATATAATTATATTTATATCTTTACTTTTAATTATTTTATTTAGAATATTTATTTTATATTAAAGTAGTTTATTGAACATTGTGTTGAAGCCACAAAAGAGAATTTTTAATTCCTTTAATATTTAAGAATAATATATTATTTTTACAATGAAAATGTAGAGTTTTTTTTAAACTACTTAAATAGAAATACTAACGGAATTTAACCGCTATTACTTAAAGTTAGCGGCTTTAGTATTGTCAATGTATTTCTTTAATTGGAATATTTTTCAATGATATTATTAACATTAATATGCCTCTATTTGGCTTCAATTAATTAATAAGGGTAAATTTACCTAAAATTCAGGCCGAAACTGAGAGCTACTAGCTTCTTATTAAAGGTAAATTGATTAATCAATACTTTCTAATTGCAGATCAGACGTTATATTTAACTATTACCCTAATGAGCTCATTTTAATATGCCTTGATTTCATTCGTAATAAAGTCCTATTACTAGGATAATGATAAATATTGATGAGGATACTCATCATAATCTTATTATAGATGTTTTTATAATAGGGATTATAGGTAATATAAGGGCAATTTCAATGTCGAAAATTAGAAATAGTATTCTGATTATAAAAAATTGAATGGAGAAAGGTAAACGAGGGTGTGTTTGAGGGTTAAAACCACATTCAAACGGTGATAATTTTTCTCGATCATAAATAGTTTTTTTTGAAATTATTTTTGATAATAAGATTATTATTAGAATTAATACTCTTAATATTAATATTGTGGTAATAAATAAATTAATTGCTTAACTTTGATGAACAAACTTTTTGATTGGAAGTCAAATGTACTTATATACTAAGAAAGCTAATTACCTCATCAATAAATTGAGATGTATAAAAATAATCATACAACGTCAACAAAATGTCAGTATCATGCAGCAGCTTCAAACCCTAAGTGATGGGCTGAAGAAAAGTGTTTATTAATATGTCGTATTAAGCATACTATTAAGAAAATAGTCCCAATAATTACATGTATACCGTGAAATCCTGTTGCTATAAAAAATGTTGATCCGTAAACTGAGTCAGAAATGGAAAATTGGGCTTCTTGATATTCATATGCTTGAAGTATAGTAAAATATACTCCTAATGAAATAGTAATAAATAAACTTTGTTTAGTTTGTGTTCAATTATTTATTAGAATGGAGTGATGAGCCCAAGTAATTGATACTCCTGATGATAAAAGGATAATTGTATTTAATAAGGGGATATTTAAAGGGTTAAAAGGTTCAATTCCGAGTGGGGGTCACATTATTCCTAGTTCAGTATTTACTGCTAAACTTCTATTGAAGAATGCTCAAAAGAATGATATAAAAAATAGGACTTCTGATGTAATAAATAGAATTATTCCTCAACGAAGTCCAGTTGATACATTGTTAGTATGTAATCCTTGATAAGATCCTTCTCGTGTAATGTCACGTCATCATTGAATTATAGTTAAAATAATAATGATTATCCCTGTTAATATTAATTTAATATCATATCAGTGGAATCATTTTGTTAATCCTGTGGTTATTACTATAGCTCCAATTGCCCCTGTTAATGGTCATGGGCTATTATCAACAAGATGAAATGGGTGATTTGAGTGTATATTGAACATTAGTGAATTTCTCTTGAATATAAGGTAATTAATACTGCAAATACATAAGCTTGAATAATGGATACGGCTCACTCTAAGATGAATAATAGTATTTGAATTGATAATATAGTAATTAGTATTAATTCGTTAATTTTATTTCCTAAGTTACCTAGTAAAGTTAATAGTAGGTGGCCTGCAATTATATTGGCTGCTAGTCGAATTGCTAGTGTTCCCGGGCGGATTACATTTCTAATTGATTCAATGCAAACTATAAATGGTATTAATATAGAGGGGGTCCCCGCAGGGACTAAATGTTCAAATATGTTGTTAGTTTTATTTACTCATCCATATAAATTAAGTCTTAGTCATATGGGGAGTGCAATAGAGATTGTTATTAATATATGGCTGGTTCTAGTAAAGATATAAGGAAATAAACCTATAATATTATTAACTAAAATAATTATAAAAATTCTTATGAATATTAGAATTCTTCTTTTATTTAAATTATTTATAATATTAGAAAATTCTGAGTTTAAATTTGTTAAAATGGTATTGAATACTTTGTGGGATCGTGATTTAAATACTCAGAATGAGTATGGGATGATAATAATGAAGATTATAGTTCTTATTCAATTAAGTGCTAATAATGAATTATTGGATGGATCAAATCTTGAGAATAAATTAGTTATCATAATCAATTTTTAATTTTGATTTTAAACACTTTATTTTTATAATGGTTATTAATTGGTATTGTAGAAAATATTATGGAAATAATAATAAATATAATAATTGAGAAATATAACAATAATGGTAATCATAAAAGATTTCTTATTTGTGGTATTCATTAGAAGTATAATATACTATGATATGGTTTAAGAGACCAGTGCTATTTTTCAGCCATCTAATGTCAAGGAATACTTTAAGGTAATTTTAAATTGACATTTTAAGGTTATTAATTTAACTAATTCCTTAATTTTGATTGGTTAGTCAGTTAATGAAGTATTTAATATTAATAGCTTCAATGACGATAGGTATAAATCTATGATTAATACCACAGATTTCTGAACATTGGCCAAATATTAGTCCAGGACGTTTAATAAAAAATGTTCTTTGATTTAGACGTCCGGGGGTGGCGTCAATTTTTACGCCTAAATTTGGAATTGTTCAGGAATGTAAAACATCAGAAGCTGATGTTATAATTCGGATGTTAGTGTAAATTGGGAGAATTGTGCGATTGTCAACATCTAATAGTCGGAATGATGATATTTCATTTTCATTTATTATAAATGAATCAAATTCGATTTTTTTGAAGTCAGAATATTCATATGATCAATATCATTGACGTCCAATAGTTTTAATTGTAATTATGGACTCGTTGGAATCATCTATTATATATAGTAAATGTAGTGAGGGGATTGCAATGAAAATTAGTACAATAGCTGGTATTAAGGTTCAAGTGGTTTCTAGAGTATGATCTCTTAATATGTAACGAAAAGATATTTTATTTATAATAATTTTAATTATTGAAAATCTTACTATTAATGTGATTATTATAATAATAGATATAGTATGATCATGAAAAAATATTAATTGTTCTATTAAAGGGGAAATTGAATCTTGAAGGTTTATATTATTTCAAGTAGCCATTTCTAACAAAAGTTTACTTTATATTTGAAGCTTAAATTCAATGCAATATTCTGCCATATTAGAATATATTTAAAATAGGTAGTTGTGCAAATCTATGCTCTGATGGTGGGTAATTTTGTAATCATTCTACTGATGATTCATTATTTAAATTAAATAAAGTATATCGTTTATTTGTTATTCTTTCTCATATAATAAGGATTAATCTAATAGTTCTAATTGTAGAGATGGAGGATCCGATTCTAGACATGATATTTCATGATGTGTAACAGTCAGGGTAATCTGAATATCGTCGTGGTATACCTGCTAATCCTAGAAAATGTTGGGGGAAAAATGTTAAGTTAACTCCTACGAATATTGAAAAAAATTGTATTTTTAATAGTTTTGAATTTAAGGTTAAGCCTGTAATTAAAGGGTATCATATAATAATACCTCCTATGATGGCAAATACAGCTCCTATTGATAACACGTAGTGGAAATGTGCGACTACATAGTAAGTGTCATGTAGAATAATGTCGATTGATGAATTTGCCAGGATTAAACCTGTTAAACCTCCAATTGTGAATAAGAAAATAAATCCTATAGATCATAGTAATTGTGGTGTGTATTGAAACTTAGTTCCATGTAATGTAGCTAGTCAGCTAAATACTTTAATTCCTGTAGGAACAGCAATAATTATTGTAGCTGAAGTAAAGTAAGCTCGTGTATCGACATCTATACCAACTGTAAATATGTGGTGAGCTCATACAATAAATCCTATTAAACCAATTGATAATATAGCGTAAATTATACCCAGAGTTCCGAATGATTCGTTTTTTCCTCTTTCTTGATTAATAATATGAGAGATTATTCCGAATCCTGGTAAAATTAAGATGTAAACTTCAGGATGTCCGAAAAATCAAAATAAATGTTGGTATAAAATGGGATCACCACCCCCCGCAGGGTCAAAAAAGGATGTATTTAGATTTCGGTCAGTTAATAATATTGTAATTGCCCCTGCTAGTACAGGGAGTGATAATAATAATAGGATTGCAGTAATTATAACTGATCAAGTAAATAATGGTAACTGTTCTATTGATATTTCAGGGGTTTTTATATTAATAATGGTAGTAATAAAATTAATAGCACCTAGGATGGAGCTTGCTCCTGCTAAATGGAGGGAAAAGATTGCCAAATCTACAGCGGGACCTCTATGAGCTATAGGTCCGGCTAGTGGTGGGTATACTGTTCAACCCGTCCCTACTCCTGAATTGATAACTCTGCTTGCTAGGAGTAAA
Organism: Eucriotettix oculatus; assembly: GCA_034510155.1. Lineage (NCBI taxonomy): Eukaryota > Metazoa > Arthropoda > Insecta > Orthoptera > Tetrigidae > Eucriotettix > Eucriotettix oculatus. Next base: position 10,211 of record JAEMUL010000113.1, on the reverse strand, counting down.
GATAAAGAGGGAGGGAGCAATCAAAAGCTTATATTATTTATTCGAGGAAAATGCTATTCCCGCCATCGGTATTTTCCACAAAATTCCGGGGTCCCCCTCAGGATTTTCACACACGCCAGCGTTTTTTTACATACGCCCCGCGGGGGATTTCCTCGGGATTTTACCCACTTTCAGCCAATTCTACATTGTTGTTGGCCTCTATTGTCGCGCACAAAACTTCCTTCGTTGTAGGCCCAACTGCACTTCACAATGACACTATAGAACCAAAATCAGCAGGCACCTACGTTTTTACATTACAATATATATAAAGGCATTTCTAAATGAATATGAGTTATAAAACGTATAAAACGTATTTAAAATAATCTTGTTTTTAATCAACCTTCAAAGTGCTCGTATTGCAGGAAATAATTTATCAAACGTGAAAGTAGTAAGTGCAAGTAAATAGCGCGCTCTCAAAAATCGGCTAATAGGAGTAACGGAAAAATAAGGCCAGTGTATGATTAAAAGGTGGTTATCGAGTACAGACCTCACGAAAGGTTTTTATCAAATAAAATTAAGTAAAGAAACCAGCAAATTAACAGCGTTCTTGATCGGTGCGCGACAATATCAGTTCATACGAATTCCATTCGGATTGAAAACTAGCTGTCAAGTTTTTATTCAGCAACAGGGTAATTTGTTGTGGCAATACGGGAGTATTTGACTACACACGTGGATGATATAATTATTTCAAATGAGACGTTCGAAGGCCATTTGATGCACTTCGACCAATTGTTTAAAAAATTAAAAGGAAATGGCTTGACTATAAACCTACCTAAGACCCTATTCTGCAGCAAAGAAATACTATTTTTAGGGTTATATAATTTCAATGGAACGAATAAGGGCATGCCATGAAAAATTAGAGAAGATTCAGAATTTAGAACCACCTAAAAATGTAAATGAGTACGTCACGATCTTTTAAATATTTACGAATACAATCCAATACCCGAAAATCTATATCAGTATTTTTTAACTTAATTAATATATCGCGTGGCACGATATTGAAGGCTTTAGAAAAATCAATAATTATAGCGTCTAATTCTACCTCCCTTACCGACTCCGTCCGACATCTTGGCAGACCGTTGCCAGTTGTCAGTTGGCTCTCACAAGAGAATCCAGGTCTGAAGCCATGATGCCCTCAGTAAACCCATTTCTTTTCCTCCCAGTGCTTACGAAAATATTCAGCCAACAAGCGATCAAATTGCTTGCATATCACAGATGTGAGGCTAAGCGGCCTGTAATTACTGGTATCAGATCGCACACCTGATTTATATATGGGAACTATTATCACCTTTCTCCAATAGTTTGTAACATCATAATTGTTAAGGTTTCGTTTGTAGATCCGACACTATATAATTTCTTTCAATTCTTCTAAAATATCTATAAGCTCTTCTCGAGCTTCTTTGTTATCTCCGTAGTCAGGTCAAATATAGGGACGAACTTTGATGACAGATGTCCTGCCCCCTATAGTGGCTTACAATCACGGCGATCTGGACGCACTGAACCGAGACGTCATTGCAAGAATTCTACACCAAGAGCCTTTTCTTTTGTTTTTTTTTGGGTAAACAGGCTACATGAGGGTGATCCTGAAATAGGCAACTCTCCTTTAATAGCATAGGAAGGCAATTGAATAGGTGGTATGCGAAGGAAGAGCAAGGTAGCCAAGAGTTGATTTGGGCCCCCGGGCTATAGTTAAAGGATCCTACCCGGTGTTTCACCTAAAGAGATGCAGGGAAAACCCTAGAAAACCTGCATCCGGTAGGTCGGGCATTGGGTACTATTCTCACGCCCTTCCGAATGACGGGGGATGAGTTTGCTGTGGGGTCGCAGCATTCCCTTCTCCATCATTCCACCACTTTCAGGAGGCAGTTGGCCGACTGATACAATGGGATTAGCAGACAACTCTTGCCATATGCCCAAGGTCTTCGACCCCAGTACATATACCTCCTAAAATAGGTAAAGGTGTCTCGGCATGTGAGAACTTTGATGAAAAAAAACAGAGAGACATAAATCAGGTGAGCCCCGCGATCATTCTTGGGTGAAACGCCTGCGACGAGGGCTTTACCCCTACACGGTTAAATACACGTCCACAAGCCGCGACTGTAAGAACTTGAAAGAGTTCTTAAAAGCGTAGAATCCGGAACACTCTCTGTATCTCATCCGAGACGTACGTAACGGCAATACGTCTTTCGTGAAATACACGAATTAACAAGTAAAGACACGGTCGCGTATACCTGATACTGCAGGGCTTTCCCGCGATGAACGCTTAGAAATGCGTAGCAACGTGAACAAGCTACACCTACCGATATTTACTGTCGGGCTGGAAGATAGCTCACGAGACACTAAAGCAGGACAAACTCAGGAAGTTGGAGCGGGACGGCAAGGAAACTTGCGCTAACTGTGGAGGCGACCATTCTGCCCTTTACAGGAATTTCCTGAGTTACAAGGGTCAACCTTCCCTGTCACCTCAGTCCGAACTCCCCCTCCCACCAGTGGCAAAGGTCGGTACACAGCCTGAGTCCGCACAGCCCGATACCCCTGTTCCTGCCCCACAACAGGCCCTTCCCGCGATTCTACTGGAACGACCAGCCAGCACAATCAGGCTGCTCCAGCAACACGGCTGTTAGAGAGCCAAAAGCAAAAGGAGGGCCGAAAAATAAAATGACTCCCATGCCTTCTTCTCACAAACCCGGAAAGTATGGCCATACCCAGCCAGCCAAGCCTTCAGCTCCTGATTTGCTTGCTGCCACTCAGGTCATGGTAGAATCCGTGATTTCCAAAATCCTGGAAACCACGTTGCCACAAATTACCACAGCCATCCTATCCGCTGTATAAGCTCAGATATCCAATCTTATTCCTACCTTCTTCATCCAACACGACTAGACGCCGACGCCATGGATGGAACCCCCCGGCCTGCACAGCGACACACCTTGTCCTCACGGACAACATACAATTCAAACAACATGAGGTTCACCGCTCCGACATAAAGGCGGTGGGACTGCAATCATAATTAAACAGAATATCGCCTATTCGCTTGCCTCACTCCCATGATTAAGCAAGCTTGAATCCACAGCTGTTAGAATCCAGTTAAATACAGCGTACACACAGCCGTCCACAATAAACCTAGCAAACCCATGTTAATGTAAGGGACATAGAATGGCAACTTAAAATATTAGTTAGGGTTACAATAGCTGGGGATCTAAACAGAAAACATTTATATTGCGTTATTAAGTATAGTCGTAATTAATTCAAACTGAGATTTAGACAGTGAATCGCGTGAGTAATCGTGAGATGTTAAGTACTACCATATGGAATGTAAGGAACGTCCAGACCTCGGGGTGGAACATCTGTAGGAAGTAAGAAATGACAGGCCTGCAGAATCGCCAATGTAAGGGTAAAGAAACGGACCCCCTATGACGCCTGCCGGGCCTCTTCAGAATCTTCAGACAGACGAGCCTGACCCTGACCAATGTGAAGGAGAACAAACAGATGCTCTGGCGATGGAAAGTTTTGAGTTTTTGTGCCATTAAGAAGTTCGACTGCCCCAAAATTGTTTAAAATGGCATGAAAGTGGAGATGAAAGGCAGTCGATGGCTAAACTTGGAATACGACGGTCGATGAGGACACCGCAGAGAGCAGTCGCGATCATTCGCTGGCAAACCACAGAAATCGACAGTTCGCCAGAGTCCATGAGATACCAGACAAGCTGGACAACACGACGTCGCCAAAGAAGAACAGCAGATAAGTTCCACTGGTGGCAGTTCATAGCATCTTCGAGGTTACGCAGACATCGTAAATCCGTCATTTTCCCAGGGCCAAATTTATCCCACGGTCAACCCGAGATTAAATATTTCACAACTGAGTAGCCGTTATTATAACAGAACGTATAAATAATTGAGTAGGATCGTTCCGCCAAAATTTGCTTTTATCTAAATTTCTATATTCTTTACGCCATAATAATAATTAACTCCCCTCCTTTATTATATACATATAAATGGTAACAAGGAAATCCACTCTGGCGCCCTACAAATTAAGAGAATACGAGACACATTCATTATGGAAAGTTAGGCGTACCAACACCAGAGCACTATACGCACACTTACAGACACAATTACATCGTTCTAGACTTCACTTTACAGAATCTGACATCAGAGCATTATACAGTACTAATTAGCAATGCAGGCACTACACAGTAGATACATGTTCATCACGTTTAGCTATTGGAAGTCAAACTGGAATTTATCCGGAAAATCTTAGATAGAAATATTGAACGCACAGACAACAACAACAACATCGAGGCGGAAAGAGAGGTCTGTTCATTTCCTTACCGTTGCCATACAGGCCGTGATATCCGAAACAATACCAACTATAACTCCACATCAACACAGGACGGTCCTTCCGGACAGAATAAAGCAGACTTAGAAGGTATTTGCAGCTAACTAGATTGACAATATACGAAACAAATATGAACAAACTTAGAGATCCCATTAGTGAACAAATCAAGTGAGGCCGAAGAAGAGCTCCACATGCTCCACGTGGCAGATGGCAGATGGTGAAGCACTTCACACGGGAGAAACCAAGTACCAAAACTTCAAGGTCCGACTCGAAGAAGGCAGAACTGCTGGCTGACACATTAGAGGCCGAGCCATCAGATCCAATATTCACTCGAGAAACGAACCAGGTTGTTAAACAGTTATTAACCCAAGAAGTCGCCGAGCCTCTACAAACTCACCCCAGTCAGGCTCCTGGCCCGGATGGAATTCAAAATCGAGTGCTCCAAAAGTTCTCCCCCGAGAATTCCAACAGATCACTAATATTACGAATGCTATTTTTCGCACACAGCAGTTCCCGAACGTCTGGAAACAGGGAAACCCGCTTCCAACCATTTATAGATAGCTTTATTTCGTCAAAATGGGCTGAGCCCGGTAGCAGCATACATTTAATATTCCAATAAAGAAATATAAGATAAAAAATAATACTAATATTGAATATACAAATACACTAATACTAATGTTATATATTAAGTTAAACCATCTCCCTAATTCGGTCCCTAAATGATTATATATCATATATATATATATGTGTATGTGTGTGAGGATTAATAGAGGGAAAACCAAGGTAAGGAATGCAGTATGGGAAACAGAGGAATAACAAAGGGTGTTATATTGGGTGGGATATTTTGACGGAAGTTAAGGAATTCTGCTACTTGGGAAGCGTAATAACTAGGGATGGAAGAAGTATAGTAGACATTAAGAGTAGGATAGCACAGGCAAGGAAGGCTTTCGCGAAAAAGAGGAATTTCCTTACGGGTGATATAAGTGTGAATATTAGGAAATCGTTGCTAAAAATGTTTGTATGGAGCGTGGCGTTATATGGGTGCGAAACGTGGACGATAGGAGTTGGGAAAAGGAAAAGAATAGAAGCCTTTGAAATGTGGTGCTATAGGCGAATGGTGAAAATCAGATTGGTGGATAGAATCACAAACGAGGAAGTTCTAAACAGAATAGGGGAAAAGCGAACAATATGGAGGACGTTGACTAAGAGAAGGGATAGATTAATAGGCCACGTTTTAAGACCCGAGGGTCTTGAAAAATTAGTATTATAAGGAAGTGTGTGGGCTAAAAACAGAAGAGGGAGGCCAATGATGGAATATGCTAAGCAGATTAGGGAGGATGTGTGGTGTGCTAATTATAAGGAAATGAAAAGGTTTGCGCAAGGTTGGTTATCATGGAGGATTGCATGAAACCAGTTTTAGGACTGAATACCACAACAACAACAACATGATTTTACACTCTTCGGAAAAGTCACTAGTAGACTTGCAGGCAAATCATTCCAGTCTTTTACGGTCCTAGTTACTAAGGAGTATTTACCCACGCCAGTTCGTTGTCTTTTGTGTTCAAATTGGAATAAGTGATCATTTCTCGCTACATAAGTCGGCAAATACGAGTTTTGATATGACTCGAGGCCGGTTCGTCAGTGCACAAAGCCTGGCCCTCTTTATCCTCCAGGTTACCATACACGGGCCTCTAGAAATATTTGCTTTTTCCGGCCGGTTTTGAAGCCTGTCCAACGCATGGATCTGATCGGTTCTCTAGAGATTCCTACACACTGCCCCATACTCAAGAATAGGCTGAACCAAAGACCTATAAGCGAGGTTTTTGGTCTTTCGCGTGCTTTTCCGCAGTATTCTATTGACTTTGCTCAAAGTTACGCCAAGTGTCCACTTGTACTATATTTACATCCCCTAATTTATACTAAACTTGATAAACTAAAGTGAGCAGTTCTTATAAACAAAGCGTTGATATAGTGAAGTGATTTCTGTGTGACTCCTGACTTCTCTTTTCTTTTCAGGTCAAACTCTCATAAGAGAGTACTAAATTGTTTTAATTAGTTTTAAATTTCAAGTAATTCAATCTTCCACTTGTATTTAAATTACAAAAATCTGTCTGGTAGTCCTTTACACTAACATTAATTATATATTTATAATTTATATAGTGTGATGTTTTGGGAAATTATCCTGGTATTTATACTTGACGCAAATGTATGTAAATTAATGAAAGCTTTGTGGAATACGATTTATTGTACGTAGTAAAATTTTGAACATGTAATGATTGGTATTTATATGATTGGGACTCCGACAAGTGAACAATGAAAGGAATTAAGGTCTGATATATTTTTGTTTTCTTTATGGAGTCCGAAATTGGGGACGAAATGAATAGATATATTGTTCTAACTTCATTGATAATTAATAAAGCTTTTCTGATTGTTTGTCCAGTATATTTATTTATCTGACGGTTGGTTTGGAGGTTGTAAGAAAAGGAATGTCGTGTTTGTGTGCTTAAGGAAGTTACTGTAGGAGAAGCGGACGGGACGGGACAGGTGAGAGGTGAGAGAGAGAGAGAGAGAGAGAGAGAGAGAGAGGGGGGGGGGAGAGAGAGAGAGACGTGGAGGGGATGAAGTCGGCTCAATTCAGTTGAGTTCAGTCGAGTCGAGTCGAGACGGCCATGAAGATGGCGTCCCCGTCCCCGTCCCCGTCACCGTCACCGTCGATGATGGCGCTGCTGGCCGTCGCCCTCGCCCTCGTCGCGACGGGTGAGTAGCGTGGGAAAGTGAGAGTTCACTTTCCACTCATTTCTACGCCAACAGCTAGACCAGCCTCAATTTAAGACATTTAGCTCCGCTCCTCAGGAGTGACGAAAGTGATAGGACCACGAATACCGGACAGTACAGTGGAAATGATTTCAATTTTACTATCGACAATTTTTTTTCCATTCAGCGATTATTGAATTATGCAGTCAAGTTGCATTTAGAGAATCCATTGAATGAATACGGAATTATACATAAATCTTTATCTTTATCTTAGCACATTATATCTCAAAATATTAACCGTATAATATTAACATTGGCTGATATAATTCCATGAATTCTTTATTCGAATCGAACGAGTGGCTAAAAAATTAAATTAGGTTTTCTTTTATGACGATTGTATTGTGTCTCAACTTTTTAGTGCCATATTTTTTTTGAATTTAAATTATGAAGATGGATGTGTAAAGGTGACATGAGACTACATTTGCAAGTAAGCTTACAAATGTGCAGTCTTTATTGAAATGTGTTCTCGTAGGTAAAAAAAACTTACATAAAATCAGGCCTGATATTTCTTATTACGCCCAAAACTTAAATAGAGAACATTACTGAAAATACTGCCGCTGCTGCCGAGATGAAAAGTGGCACACACGATGCAGCCTCCGTCAAAATACGACTAAAATAAGACTGGGACGAATGAATTATTTGGCAACATCTGGCAATCAGCTAACAAACTAAAAGTGCTGTCAAGAACGTACGCCATACATCTATCTGTTGGACGTCGAACATCTTAATAGTGATTGTGCTCTTATTGTATGATTTCTCATCTGTTGTATATGATTGTTAATTTAGATGTATTTAGAATTATTTTTGAGGTTGAAATTTGATGAAGCGCTAAGATTAAGACCGAGAGGAGAACTAATTATTTTTGTCAATGTACTTAAATAATTAACAATTTTAATCTGAATGGTGAAAACAGCTACCCTAACAACGTACCACTCAAAAAGAAAAAAAATATATCCGAAATGTGTTTATGAAAGATGACAGTATGGTAATGGTAAGAGCCGCAATTCTATTATAAACTAGACGATTCGTTACAATCTCTTGATGGCGAGCGACTTTAATAAGTAACATATTTCCATTTGTTCTCTTTTACGAAACACCGTACTGCAGTATAGGTTTCGACTAGTACATCAATAAAAAGTATGGATGCAGTTCCTTGAATTATTGCATACACACCGACACATCTTAGCAGAAAAATGGCTTTATAAAGACTTAATTAACACCATTTTCGAAAGAACCGAAGAAAACATTTTTGTTTCTAGCAGTTACTTTATTTCTTTGATTAATTGACTACAATATTTCTTCGTGTCGTAACCGTTACAACTGACAGGTCAATAAATTCGTTGAATATTTTTCATCACTTTTTTTATAAGGAAAATAATCTACGTGTTGTTAGACAAATAAATTGAAATTGATTAACAATAGGTGTGAGTTACAGGTTTCTCTATCTTTTCGTAAGTGTTATAGGTTTATGAACATGTAAACTCTAATATGAGAATTCCTGCATTCTTTGGCCTTGTATAGCACTTGCAAAGGAATACGGTTTTCTTTACCCGACCGACTTTCATTCTGAACTACATTCTCTCTGCAGTTCACTACTTTAATTACGCTACAGACTACACTCAGCATTACATTCTGTATCCAAATGTACATTGATAAATATACGAATATAGCTCAATATATTAGAATTAATAAAAGATAGCAGTCTGGTTATAAACGTTAACACAATATTAGTTACTACACTACTATTATAACGCCATTTCACATCCTCGGAAGAAATCTTCTCGAACGTCGGAAAAATATTCATCCAATGACACAATTAATTCTACATTACCAGAAATTAGGGATTTCATGTCTGAAAAGAAATGAAAATAAAAAAGTGCTGTTATTGAAATTTCATACTTGACACTTGGGTAGACGTATTTCCTCACCGAATTTATGTTCTACGCCTGTATTTTTTTCGTGTAGATAAGTGGAAGGAGAGTTTATAAACACAATCCCGAGCACTTTACGACCATGCTAAGTTTACACTGAAAAGGCTATATTATTATTGTTTTCCCATTATTTTCAAGAATATACCATACTTAACTGTTATCAATAGTTGTCTCCATCTTTTACAATTTTTTTTAAGATGCAATATTTATGTAGAGTGCAATATAAAAATTAAATTGAAATACCCGTTTGCTCTGCAAATTCATACTCGTTGAATCTATCCATCATTAAATATATAAAAATAAAGAAGTTCTATTTTAAATACAAACAAATTCGACGTCTGATAAAATTATAATAAAGAATAAAACAATAATTTGTAGAGAAATGTTAGCATGAGAAAGCATTGCACGCCCGCTTTGCGTCTTTATCTTACAACGTATAAAATTAAACTAGAAAGAAAAGCAATCATCTAAACATTAGCTAAATAATAAAATAAATTAAAATAAGATTATATATTATTTGTTAAGACTTTAAGTGTCAAGTTTAGTAATTACAGTATTTGGTTGATTTTAATGTGCCACATTTGAGAAATCATTCTTTCCCAATAATTAAGTTCGTTATCTAATATAGCGGCGTTATCAAAAAAATTTTTTGATTAAAATTAAAACAATGCATAATAAGAGTTGTTTTATGGCAAAAAGTTTAAAATTAGATTTATGTTCTTCAATCATCGTATTCAAGTCCTTTTGATTTTCCCGATGTAACAAAAGTCACAATTAGAATAATTAATCTTATGAACAAGCTGGTAGTAGAAATAATAGTAGTAAAATGTTATTGCCGTTTAATGAATCCAGAACAAAAAGTTTATCTTATAAGTAACAGAAAATTGTCGCGTTTTAAATAACTGTGATAGACTACAAAGTACCTCAAAATTGTTATAAAATTAAATATAATGTTTATACATTCTTACATAAATTCAAGAGGATAGTAAAATATTTTTATCAAAATGAAGATTCTAAAAATGAACATAGATATGAAGAAATAGTTGTGTAGTTTCGCCTGGAAGATGGCGACGGAGCTTGCGGGCAGCGAAACGT
>JAEMUL010000112.1:0-19545 GCA_034510155.1 Eucriotettix oculatus | reverse complement strand
GAAGTCATCGGTTAACCGAGACTGGCTGCAGGTGTGGGCGCAATTCCCAAACTTAGTACTAGGTAACAACGGGCCAAAGCGTGCAAGGGATACTCAGTGTGTTTTTCATCCCTAAGCAACGTACTGCTCCAACAATTAGTAGACTGGCGAGACTCCCACTGCCCCTACAACTGAGCTTAGAACAGGAGGTGGGATACACGTAAACTCTGAATAAATAATTAAATTATACACAGTGGAAGTCTTGTTAATCCATTCATGCGCGTCACTAATAAGATTGCAGGTAAAATGGCGACAATCGTCAATTTCTGTTGAGGAGTGTGGAAAAGTACTTGCTCCGTCCTCATTGATCGATTCATGCGCGTCACTAATAAGATGAAGCATTTAATTTTAGGAAGTCATCGGTTAACCGAGACTGGCTGCAGGTGTGGGCGCAGTTCCCAAACTTAGTACTAGGTAACAACGGGCCAAAGCGTGCAAGGGATACTCGGTGTGTTATTAGTAGACTGACGAGACTCCCACTGCCCCTACAACCGGGCTTAGAACAGGAGGTGGTATACACGTACACGTAAACTATGAATAAATAATTAAATTATACACAGTGGAAGTCTCGTTAATCCATTCATGCGCGTCACTTATAAGATTGCAGGCATTTGTCTATTTCTTTTCGATTCCTACATCAATGATTCCCCAGAAAGTTGTAAATGATGGAGGCATATTAAGTATTTAAGTTAAATAATTGGGTTTAATATGTAAATTTATTATCTGAAAACACAATTCTTTTAAAATGGGACCGGCGTGTATATATCATGTACAAAAGAAATAATTAAAAGGGGATTATATTAAAGTTCTCAGGGTAATTATTGTTTGGGAGGCCACGTGTAGCAGATTCTTTACATGTCGACTCGTGTATTGCCGCGTACACGTACGTCACGGATGAGGAACAGTGAGTGTTCCACCCGCTTTGACTTGAGAAACTCTTGGAAGTTCTCGTAGTCACGTCGTGTGGATGTGCATATCACCGTACGGTTGTCCCGGCGCTTAGTAAAAAAACCTTTGCGGCGTGTAGCGTGCCATGAACTGGTGATTATAGGCCACTATGGGCGGCAGGACATCTGCAGGCATGGTGTTGGGAATTAGCCCGTGTTACGGCGTTAATAACGAGTTCGGTCCTGGGAATTAGTCCGTGTCGGGGTTTTGTCGTCTTTCGTTGTTTATAATAAGGGGAGAGACTCCAGGACTCCCTGTAGGGGGACTCCTCCTCTTTTCCTTTACAGTTTGCCATTCGGCAGACTGTGCAGCCAGGATTGGAGGGAATCTAATGACTCCAGGCCGGGGGTTGACGCCATCCTTCCGATCGTCCACCTACAGTACGCTGGCACTCATCAGCCCTACTCTAACAGTATGTAAGGCTGGCCCCCAACCAGGTAAAGGTGGGACGGAAGAGCACTTAATGCTTAGAAACAAAGGCGATAGTCGATGAGTTATTAGTATTCATCTGAAACATAAAAAAAAACATACCTAGTTCATTAGTCCATATTTCTCGCCATTATATAATTGATTAGCTGTCAGAAAAATATTGAAAGTACATTTTGCGCAATGGTTGCAAAACATGAATTCTTTATTTAAAAAAATTAATTGAAAACATTCATTTTTACTAGTAAAATGGTAATTATTATTAAATTCTATATAAGGATGGTCTGTATTCCTTTCTGTACATTTTAACAAAACAAAACATTGTACGCAAAGCGTCCTGTGTTTGTAATTTGTTATCTGAACTAACTGTAATGGATTTAGTTGATAACACTTGCATTCGATAAAACAATTGTCTAACGTGAAAGGCAATTTTGAATAATTCATTACTTTATCGTAAAATTCCCAAGGCAAAACTGTTTCGTTATTCGCTTCTGCAAAAAATTCCAAAGCGGCCATAAAGATGTCAAATGTTCTACATTTATATCTACTGAAATCGAAACATTCATGTAAACTGGCACCTTTCGATAAAAACGTCTTTAAAGCACTCTCACCCGTTAAAGGGTATTGAGTACTTGTCAAAACCTTTCTCAACCGAGCTTTATTGATGCCATTTTCCCAATTACTTTCGTTTATCGGATTTACAAATTTTTTTTTAAATGAGCTTAAATCGGTTCTCACATATTCATTTCTTTGGTTTATTTCATATTCGTTTTCATCGCATATCGCTTTAAAATATAAAAAATCTAAATCATTCTTACACCAAAAAGTATCAAACAAGTTTATCGTGTCTATAATAGAAAAAAAGAATTCTGCATTAGCCAGCATCTTATATTCGTTAAATGCTAAACGTCTATTCTTATTGTAGCATATGCAGACGATGCTGTCTTGTGTCATTTCATCTGGAGAAAAGAATGGTGCACATCTTAGTATACAGTTCTTCAACACTACAACCGAATCCAAGGTCACAACGGAAGGATCAATTAACGCTGTTGTTTTGGCCGTTTCTACAAATGGACCGGAGAATGATTTCCACAATTGCTCATCAGCCTCATTACAACGTGTTTCAGCTAAAAATTCCTTACATGCTGTGAAGGTAATTGGCAAGGTTGAAGCTCCGAATACAGCAGGATTCTTGGATATGACAGTTCCTATCCATACCCCCCATACAAGCTTAACACAGGTGCATTCGACTTCATAATCACCACTAGATTGATCTGGCATTTGAGGGAGGTATCCTTTTCTCAGATTACTGGGAAGATAATCTCTAAATATGTATCTTTTTATGGACCAGAACTTAATTGACTTGATAGGCTCTTTCAAAGCCTCTATAACCCCAGAAGAAAATGGACTCTTCGGTTTTTTCGAATCATCCTTCTTCAAACTGCTAACCTTGCCGGTTATTCCTGAGAGAAATCTGAACATATTAACCTTTTAAAAATGCTTTTAATGCTGGTTAATGCGGACTCCAGAGTGGAAATCGAAAGAAAGGCCGCAGCGGCTTTGGAATTGTCGGAGTCCATTGCACTTAACGTGTTTATATTAATTTGGTTCAGCAAAGAGCAAAACAAATGTATTCAATATAATATTTTCAAAATCCACACAAAGTAGGAAGTATTTAATGTCATGAATGATACTTGTTTGAACATTGTTCTTTTTAGTTCAAACAAATAGTACAGTTGAATATGTTACCTACATTTCTCTGAAATTATGTCATTACAACTATCATGAAATGTTTCGTTTCACCTTGATGACGCGGGGTTAAACTACTACTCCTTCATTTCATAATCAATTTATGGGTTGTTTTCACATCTGTTGGTGGGAAGGATTTGCAATCCAGCCAGTGATTCCTATATTTGTCCTGTATACGTCTCCACCAGTACTATTTATGGAAGGTTCTATCTGTGTAATTAAACACTTCCTACATGTGGACCTGAATTGGAAAGCATTAGGATTATTTTGATTTTCCTCACTTGTGCGTATTTGGGAAGAGAAAAAGTTCAAAGTGATCCTGACTGATTCTTCTTGTTGATATAAATTTTAGAACTGGGGAATCGTTACATTTATTCCTGATTTGACTCAAATGCATGAAACATTCAGAAGCGGTCATTACATAATAGCTATTGATACAACATCCGCGAGTTAAACTTTTCACTGTCATTTCCTATCGAAAGGTGAACGTGAACTGTTCCAAGGGCCATCGTAAACATGGCGATTTACTGCGTCGGTCATTTCATTCACATAAAAATGAAGGAGAATAAGACATTCAACACTGATGGATGTTTGAATGTTGCACTGTGTTTAATCAGAAATAAGAACATTTAATTACTCATTCATTTACAACTAGTTATCTTACCCTAATCTTGTAGGGCATCATACTTGGGCAAGGCAGATTTCTTCCCCTATTAGAAGTAAAGTGACTCCAATAACCTAAAGTCTAATAAATGCCAGAGTTTTGAAGACGATCAAACGGCTGCATGCAATAAAACTGCTTTGGCTTCCTGTTAGGACTATGGGACTGCCATCACTTGCCCTTTCACATCGTTAAGTTTTAACAGCCCCCACACTACGGGCACAAATAATCAGTCTGCACTCTTGTGACCATGGCATAGTTATCCTGCTAATCACACTACTCCGATCAAGAGAGATGTCGTTGAGGACCGGAACTAATCACTGCTAGGAAACGAGGAAGATTTGAAAAAAGGACCAATTAGTGTATCCACAAGTCCACCAGTACTATGAACATTTATCTGTAATTAAACACTTTGTATAATTGGAATGCATTTGGTTCATTTCTGTTTCCCCCACTTGTACGTATTCAGGCAGCGATCCTGATAGATTCTCCTGGTTAATGTAAATTTTAGAAATGGAGAATTGTTCCACACATACGAGGGTTGCCTCAAACCAAAAGATCTAAAAGAATCCCACATACGTCCATTTATTGTGTATTGGTAGTTAGATTCAATAATAAACAATTTTCAGGGTTCTTTAGAAGGGTAGTGAATTTTTAATCTAATTTAAAAATGTTCATGAAAAGTATATGTTTACACATTAAATTAGAAATTTCATGATGGTGACAAGTGCACGAGTAGTACATGTATTGGTGCAAGTGTGGTTTTTAGAGATGATATATGAAATGTTACAAAACGTCACTAACAAATTATAATTATGCATCTGAAAGTTGCTCTTTCCCTCACCTTGCCTCTTAGTTATTCTACCTTTCACATATTTCATAATTCATAATTTTCATGCTTTACTAATTTCAGCAATTCATTTAAAACCTTATCAACTCTTTTCTGAGTGAAAAATATTATTAAAAACTAAGAATTAAATATTTATGTATTCGTCAATCTTTTTTTCTCAAGGGGTGTCTCATTTACTATGAGTAATGGATTCTGTGCTGTTTGAAACTGGCAAAAGGACAGACTAGCCAGAAAACTCGCAGCTGGTTTTCAGTCCTGAAGCTGTAGTCTATATGTAATGAAAATATGCAAAGCAAACTACTTACATAATGATCCTTTTATTCGGACTCTTCAGAAATAGCTGAAAATACAATCTGGATATTTTAAGTTACTTAAAGGAATGTGTTTAGTTTTAAAATGGAGGGTTTGATTGCTCTGCGTCTGTAGATGTACAGACTTGTTGTCCTCTGTGATCGTCTCTGGATGTGGAATTTCCCTCCAATCAATCTCTGTAGTTTCTCTGAACCTATTCTAATTCAATTAATTAGTTTCCATGTCTTTTTCATAATTTTTCTTCTAAGAGCTTGTCATTCAAATATAATGACATCAAAATTAACTGAAAGTTGGAGACTACTCTGCGACTAGAAATCAACATCCACTGAATGCATTTTATATAAAGCGACCAAATTCAGCAACCAAAGGAAATACGACTTTGAGAAATAAAATAATACAATGTGGAACACAAGAACCTTGTCGGAAATATCACTACGAGCACTTGACAAAGATTTTAAATAAAACATATTTTAAACCCGGGAAAGAATCAAAATTGACATGATTAATAATTAAATACACGACAAATTTTTAAATAAGGGTAATAAAGTTCACAGGAGAAGCGCGAGCCTGCTAATGACGACTTTACTTCAATAGTTATTTATAATAGTGGAGATGGCCAAAAGAGGTCCTTCAAATTTGAATTGCCAAAGCATACATTACAGTTTATAATTTATATGACTACGAAGAAATAAAATTAATAATTGTTTACAACGAGAAATTGAACTCATTGCCACAGTATTAATAAAGTATTATTAAATGTTTCTTAACCTATTGAAAAGGCCCTTTTTCTCTCTCAAAAAAATAAGTACACAAGTGCCTAGTATATATTGTTGAGTCAGTATTTCCGTAGAAAATATACAAATTTGTAAATTATACATAAAAATGAACTCACACTTTGTTTACAAAAATAAAATTAATAAATTATTGCAAAATGAAACGAATTTATTTGGACTGTCGTTACAACGCAGGGTATTTTATCAATTTGTGGCATATTCATGTGTGAAATATTTACAAAGCTTGTTTAAAAGGTCATTACATAATAGATACAGCATGTGTGAGTTATTTACCAGCTAAAACAATTTCGTTGAAAAACTTTTCACGGTACCATTTCTTGTCATTAACATGGGGATTTACTGCGTTCCTCTTCACATACATCATAATCAAGGGAGAAGACATTTAATACTGATGGTTTCCCCCACTTCTATGTATTGAAGAAGAGGACAGTTCCAAGTGATCCTGACTGATTCTTCTTATTTATCGTTCCGCACACATGCGAGGGTTGCCTTAAACCAATAAGATCTAAAAGAATCCCACATACGTCCATTTAATATGTATTGATAGTTCGAGTCAGTAATAAACAAACTGATTGATATTCTCAACTAAACGATTCCCCTGAAAAGTTTTCCCTGTACTTGAAATCATTGATGAATAATTTTCAGGGATCTTTAGGGGGCTATGAATTATTAATCTAATTTAAATGAGACATCTAAAGTTGCTCTTTCCCTCACTGTGCCTCTTAGTTATTCTACCTTTCACAGATTTCATAAACTGATCATAATTTTTATGCTTTACTAAATTCAGCAATTCATTTAAACCCTTATCAACTCTGTTTTCCTCTCTTCCAAATAAATGTTTCAAGGACCTGTGAAAACTTTCAATATGCATATTAGTATTGATTTTCGCCTTCTTTATGCAACATTAAGCAGACATCTCAGGTCTGTGAAAATAATGTTACGAAATAATCCTGAAACCTTCCAGTATGGAAATCATCCTGCAGGGAGTTCCCGAAAATTTAATAACAATTCTTTTAATTTCACTTCATTTAATTCATGCATTAATGTCTTTAGAGTATAAAACATTGTTCCCAATTTCGGGTTTCAAATAATTCAGATTATTTTCCCATGCTCTGTCCACATGCCAAGCACACAACAAGTGTTTGTCTCAAGAACCCTAAAACATTTATCCAAGCTTTTTAAACATTGAGCACAGTCACTCATGAAAATGCTTGGTCTCGAGGAGGAAGGAAAAACTGACTTAATACAATTACAAGAAATAGTAAGGAAGGTTATGTGTATTGTGGTGGATTTGGGGATGAAATAATTGCAATGTTAGTAATGAAAAGGGAAGAATTTTATTAATTGAATTCAATCAATTTGGATTAGGAAATGAAAATAAATGAAATGAACGACGTATTGCCGCGTACGTACGTCACGGATGAGGTATAGTGAGTGTTCCACACTCTTTGACTCTTGTAAGTTTTCGTAGTCCCGTCGTGTGGACGTATATATTGCCGTGCATTTGTCCCGGCGGCTTGTAGCGCGCCATGAACTCACGGTTCAGCTCGCCGTGATTGTAGTCCACTGTGGGCGGCAGGACATGGGCAGTGTTGGTTGTGGTGGGCTGGACTGTGTCCATGTGCTGGCTTGGGCTTGGGAATTAGCCCGTGTAGCGTTGTTCATGACGAGTTCTGTCGGGGCTTTGAGGTGTTTGGCTTGTTAATGATGAAGGGAGAGACTCCATGTAGGGGAACTCCTTGACATTCGGCAGACTGTGCAGCCAGGATTGGAGCGGCTGCAACACTTGATGACTCCAGGCTGCGGGTCGAGCGGAGTGGGGAAGCCATCCTTCCGATCGGCCACCGGTTTTTAAAGTAGTTTCTTTCCTTCTTTTAGATTTCCGGTATCCTCAGGGAGAAGATGGTATGTTCTAAAAGCACCTAGAGTACGCGCAGTTATCCCACGTGAAGGGGCCGCTGGCACTGATAAATCCCTACTCCCCCAACAAGGTAAAGAAGAGCCTTTGTTACACAATAAGCGAGCACTTGAGGGTTAGTAACAAAGGCGATAGTCGATGACCAGGAGTTCTGCCACGTGGACGCGTCGCTCTGCCCGAGACTTGCTCGGTGTTCCGCTTTCCTCGGATGAGGAAGTCCCGTAGATGTTGCTCCGACCAGGGCCAGGAAGCAACTGTGTATGTGAGGGAGCACTGGGCTTGCTCCCTTTGTCTCCCCCGTGTCCCGTTAGGCAGCAACCTTTGTCTCGCTGCGATTCAGCGTCGCCACAAACTCATAAAATATTTAATAGACTTTTCTATAGTGCTGCAAAGAGTTACTTTATTGCCCCCTTATTCGCTGCATTGCATGAATTTAATAGATGAAATGCTGTATCAACTGTCTTTATTAACTTTGTTGCCCTCGCAATACTTAAACTCTGCCCTGGTTCTGAAGGACTTTCCAAGGACGCGATTAAGTCCTCGAACAATTACAATAACTTCGCTGCCTGTAGGATATTTTTCTGCACTCATTTTTCTTGTAATTTCTCCAAATGGTTGCTGAACCAAAAAAATAAAAACCACAGCAAAGTCGCCATTCCTCCGTGGTCCATTGTGGCAGATGTTTGGCTTCTAGCAATGCCAAAGTCATCTTGATAGACCCTTCAAGCTCCACAGACCGTTGGAGCATGAAAACGCGGAATTACACCTTGTTTTTAAACGTGTCATTTATATTCTGAATA
Source organism: Eucriotettix oculatus (assembly GCA_034510155.1). Taxonomy (NCBI): domain Eukaryota; kingdom Metazoa; phylum Arthropoda; class Insecta; order Orthoptera; family Tetrigidae; genus Eucriotettix; species Eucriotettix oculatus. The sequence goes on along the minus strand of JAEMUL010000112.1, from coordinate 11,048 downwards.
ATTCGCTACTGGTTGTGCTCCTTTTAGAATAAGCAAATATTACTTTAACTTGTAATTTTGAAGCCAATTGAGTGAAAGAAGGAAAGTTTTGCCACCAAAGCTGATCCTTTATCTCCACAACTATATTCGGCACAAAAGCAAGGACTTTATTTCGAAGGCTAAATTTGGCTGCAATTTCGTTCACAGCAGCTGCTAAATTTCTGGTAGTTTCTCGCAGGACAATGAACCACCTTCATTTCAAAATTGTAAATCAAGTGTGCAGGACCTATATATGATTCCGTCCACATGTCACTTTGTGCTGAATTTGGCAACGTTGGGTTCACCTGCAGACCCTGCACTTGACCAGGGCTACTTGTGGACCCCGGTGCTGTTGATGGTGGCGCTTTATATGCTTTCTTAAATTCGTAAACGTCGAATTAAAACAGCGTAACTGTCCCCCAAATATCACACTTTGCCATCTTCTTGATTTACCTTTCTTCGACATAACCAGGCAGACAGGAATCTATAGTTAAAAATTAAGTAAAAAATGTAAATAATAGAGAAGCAACGAAATAAATTATCAGAACACTCCCATGAATTACCCTTCAAATCGTTCAAGTCTTACAATACCCCATAATTCTGCTACAAACAATTCGGTTCAGTGATAATTTTGTACCTTTCACACCTCGGCATCCTTTATCCTTGCAAAGTTCGCGAATCTCCGATCGTTTTAAGAATTAACTTAAAAATGTCGTTGACGTTGACCTTATGAAGGACAATTTGACGATTGAATATTATAATGAAAGTAAACGGTCGTAAATAATCACTAACGTTTTTGGTATCATTTCTCATATTAAGGAAGAAACGATGAGATCAGATGCATAGATGTTTACTAATTAATAGAGAAAAAGATTGTTTTTCTTTTAACGTTAGACATGTCGATGTTATTCGTGTATTATGATTTCTACGTCCTGAGTTATAAACAAGACTAGCCAGAAAACTCGCAGCTGGTTTTCAGTCCTGAAGCTGTAGTCTGTCAAACATTAATTTACCTTAGACATTGTAATGATGATTCAGATGTATGTACCCTAATCTTAAGTGTCCTATACTTGCCAGCAGTCTGTCATAATTGTGGTTCCTGGACGACTCCACTTTGTAATGATAGGGATTAGTGTTTTTGTATCTCGAAACGTCACACTTTGGAACAACACATTCCCAGTTGTGTTTTTTAAAGGAATATTCTACCTCCTTCCTACAAAATCATCCCCAATCTGTAGTATGGGAAACAGTGAAATGACAAAGTCTGTTAGATTGGTACGGGATATTTAGAAGGAATGAAGGAAGTCTGCCACTTGGGCAGCATAATAAGTTGGGGTGGTAGGAATATTTACAGCAACAAAGGCATGTAAGGAAATACTTCTTTCTCGTGTAAGTCATAAAAGTAAGAATATTTCGAATTGAAACTACATTCCAGTAGGGCATGGGACTGTATGTCAACAGCTTGTGTGTCCCTCAAAAAACTTATCCAGATTGTCATTAGATGAAGACAAATGTAATATAAAACATGAGGAATGCTGTTTACTTCTAAACTGAGAAAAGTATGTACAAATCATATTACATGCCATGGGCATTGAGAAATGTGGGACACAGAAATCCTAAAGGTAAAATGTCTATGTGATTCAGAAAATTGGATCAAGAAAACCATGTTCAATATGCAACCAAATGGGCAAGGAAGGAACAACTCACATTGTCCCACACAGTACATTTAAACAAAAAGCCTTGAAAAATTGCAACAAAATAAACCTAAAATCAAATAACTGCAAAAGCAAAGACTGACAACAATAATACTAAGTACCCAAGAATAGGAAACTGATAATGGTCTGTATTTGCAAATATGAAGACAGGAGGTGAAAGTGCTCTTATTGTTGAAATGAATACTCGATGGAGTTAATGGAACAGAACCAAAGGATCAGAGTAACATAAATCTGAGGAGATATATCTGAAATTTAGAAGGAACAACTTACTGTCCAATTTTTTATGGCAATACCATGATGGCTGAACTTGAAGAGTAATAACATCTACATGGCTTCTGTGATGCATGTGATGTGATGTGATGTGAGCTTTAAGGTGAAAAGAAGGAAGAGGTGGTCATAATGTCGCCAAACCATAGTAGCACAATAACGGCACGGGGTGACTTGATGTTGTCTTGTGAGTGTACAAAAGACCTCGAGTACTTATTAAACCACTGAAAGAGGTGACTGGAAATAAGATAAAATATAAATTGTATATAGTTTATCAAAGCAGCATAAAAACAGGAGAACTCGAGAAAAGTCAACAAAACCCACAAGAAAGCTTTTGAAGTGGTTTATGCACCTTCGGAAGACAATCTCACTGATACTTTCAGTAAACCTATTTCTCAAGCAACGGATGATAACTTCACCAAATAGTTACTTTCCCTTCAATAAATTTGCCCTGCATTCACTACACAAGATGGACGCCACAGGACACATTGATTTGCTAAGTTCATACAACTTTCGGCTCACTTGAACATAGACAGGAAAATTTAACTGTCTGTTACTGTGGCTATTAGAAATCCTTTAATATCATTTAACAAAGCATTCTCACCATAACAATGCATTAGTACGAAAATATATTTTGACTTACCGAAACTCGTTCTTAATTCAATTGAACGCATGAAAAGGAAGCGGGCGGCCAAAAGTGCGAGACTACAAAACACCAAAGTCCCTTAAGAACCTCCCTCCATCCGGGCTCACATATATATAAAACAAAAGTATTCAATAGCTGCCTGAAACTACACCATTTCCCCTCGTCCTGGAAAACGGCAAAAGCCTCATTGTAATTTAAAAAAAAACAGGAAAGAACCCTCTCTTCCCCCAAAATTATCGTCCGATCTCTTCTTCTCTTCGACACTGTTGAAAACATTCGAGAAGGTTCTCGCGCCTCAATGACTTTTTAGAAAGGAACTCCGTTCTAGCCCCTGGAACAGTTTTGGTTTCAGGCACGGTCACATCAAGCAGTTAGGTTGGCACACCTTGCATACGAAGGATATGCCAACAAAATGTACATATTACAGGCGGAGTACTACTGCTAGATCAAACATAAAGCGTTCGACTGGCTATGGCATGATGGAACTGCTCTACAAGTTAGATCAGTTAGGATGTCCGGACTATTTAACACTCATATCTGAGTAACAGGCACTACTGGGATGGAAAGGCCAGCCCTATTAGGGGGAAATACAAAGCGGCGTTCCCCAAGGAAGCTGCCTTGGGCCAACTTTGTGTAGCGCGGTGTTAAGTATAGGCGCAATTAGTTTAAACTGCGATTCAGACAGTGAATCGCGTGAGTAATGATGAGTTGTTACCACGTGTGGAATGTAAGGAACGTCCAGACCCCCGGGGTTGAACATCTGGAGGAAATGAGTGACAGGCCTGCAGAATCGCCAATGAAAGAGTAAAGGAGCAGCGGAGGACCCCCTTATGGCGCCTGCCGGGCTTCTTCAAAATCTTCTGACGCACGAGGGTGACGAATGTTCATACTGTGACACTTACTTACCCCTGGAGATGGAGATGCCCTGGCGAGGGAAAGTTTTGGAGTTTTTGTGCCGTTAAGAAGCGCGACTGCCCAAAACTATTTAAAGGGCATGATAGAGGACAGTCGAGGGCAAAATTCGTAAGAGGACAGTCGAGGGCAAAATTCGTAAGAAGACAGTCGAGGGCAAAATTCGTAAGAAGACAGTCGAGGGCAAAATTCGTAAGAGGACAGTCGAGGGAAAAATTCGGAAGGCGACACTCGATGAAACTACTGGAGGGAGTCGCTGGCATTGAAGAAGATACTACAGATAGCAGTCGCCATCATTCGATGGCAAACGACAGAAGAAGCCGCCAGGGTCCAGAAAAGCTGACTACACGACATCGCAAAGGGGAAAATACCAGATAAGTTCCACTCATGGTAGTCCTTAACATTCTCATGATTACGCAGACAACAACGTAGTAAATTCGTCATTTTTCCGACCAAATTTATCCCACGGTCAACCAGAGGTTTTGGGGTTTTCATAGCTGAGTGAGTAGCCAGTGGCATAACAAATATATATTGAGTAGGATCGGTCCGCCAAAAATTTGTTAATAATAAATTTTACGCCTTAAATAAGAATTATTTAACTCCCCTCCCTTATACAAATTGGCTAAAAGGACATCCCCTCTGGCGCCCAACAATTAAGAGAGTACGCCACACTTGTTTAACATATATATTAATGACGTCCCAAAGAGTCCGGAAACCGAACTAGCGTTTATACGCGGATGTTGATGCAACTTACTTCGCCACAGGCAGGACACAATCAAAATTACGTCGCGGTCCGTACAGAGCTTCCAATCCTGGGCAAACCGCTGGAGGACGAAAATCAATGGGGAAAAGACCCAGGCCATGATGTTCACTACAACTAGAAACTCACCCCCCCCCCCCACACCCCCCATTGCAGGCATTGTTGCAGCAGGGGGAACCAAAGTCTACAATGGACTAAAGCTAGGTTTACACGGGCAGTGATGTTCGTCGAAGTTGGATTGTCTGTGCACTGCCTACCATTTACATATTGGGCAGATAACACTGCCCACTTCTTCACTGTGTGCAAGTGCTGCCCTCACTACAGAACGGGCAGAGAACTCTGATGATGCATGTTTACACTTCTCTGCTATTTTTTTGGCAACTACGACCGGTTGGAATGTTGTTGATGTTGCATAGTGTCGATATATTGTTTATATCAAGTTGAATATTTTTCCCCTTTGTGTTTTCGCGCACCACGCATAATGTCCATAAACAGGAACTAATCACTTTGTATTTGTGATAGAATAGACGTGACGAGGAAAGGTTCCTGAAAAAGTCAAACTCAGTATCACGCTACTGTGCTATAGATACATAAAAATGAAAACAGTTGTTTAGTAATATTGTTTTATATTATTACTACAGAAATCAAGCAATAATAACAACAGCCAGCGCCTGTTCTTTGAAGCTGGTTTTCAGTGTTTAATTGCCTCGGGTTTCTATTACTTGTTGTTTTATTCCCCTTAAAGTTGTCAATTACTGAACAAAACGAAATGAATTATTTTTCATTACGTGTGATAGTAAGTAGTATGTTTATAGCTATACATCATTCTTTTGCTTATTTTTTTTCCCAGTTAAGGTTTGTGCCGTTGGAGGCTGGACAACAATTATTTTTGGAAAGTTAACCTAAAAATTTATAGGCTCATAGGTGCAACAAACGAACTCTATCCTAAGTGCTTTATGAGCCAAAATTCTAGCCGCTGTTCACAACAAATAGGAAATAGAAAGAGCAGGGAGACGAACCACGTTTGAGGAGAGGTTAGTTTTGAGGTAGAAAGGACCTTGTAAAGGGGATTCAAAACGTAGAGTCGGAGGTGAGAGGACTGACTTGAGGGATAAGAGGAGAAGCGGCCTGGCTGCAAGGACAACAGGGAAACTACACTTGGCTTGCTGCCTGCCTCTATGCTGACCCTGAAGCTGAACCCAGGACTGACGGTCAACAAAGAAACTTGTACAGTAAGGAACCAAGGCAATAATCTCACTCTGCTCTGTGTACAGCCCTGAGGGAAAGTAGATTGTATTTACCAAGTCTCTTGCAACATAATTTCTAATTAAGGCTGAGCTAGGAAAATTAAATTCATTAAATTTAAATATTGTAATCTTGCTTTTTAGTTTTGTTAAAAATAAAAACTGATAAAATTTCAAAGTAGATATTTATTGGCGCCCACCACGCATCTAAACATAACTAATAATAATAATTATCATATTCCGTAGATCCTGTAAAGAAGCTGAGCTTCAAGGATGTGGAATGAGTACATTTATTACATTATTTTATTGTATAAAAGATAAATATACTTATAACAAATGTTTGTATTATAAACTAATTAATTAATTACTCTTCTCCGATTCTTCTATAAATTCCTTTATTGAATAGAAGGAGTGGCTAAGCAAAAATAAGCGTAATTCAGTCTTAAATTTACCTTGATTATTGGACAACTGTTTAATTCTATGCGGCAGACTGTTGAAGATGGATAATGCACACCTTCCTTTCTGTGCAATTCACAATGTTTTACATTTTTTGTACAGATTATTTTTGTTCCTTGTATTGAAGGGATGAATATCAGTATTATTTAAAAATAAGTGCCTCCTATTTGTGATTACAAATAACATCAATGAATAAATGTATTGGCACGTCAAAGTGAAAATGCCTAACTTTTTGAACAGAGTTCTGCAAGAAGTTCGTGAGGAAACCTGCCTGACATATTGCTCTAATAACACATTTTTGACTAATAAAAATCTTATCTATGCCTATTGAGTTGCCCCGAAATATAATACCATATGATAAAATAGAATGAAAATATGCAAAGTATACTAATTTTCTTGTTTTTAAGAACATAACTAATATTTAATATATTTATAAATAATAAAAACCATGTCACAATAGCTACATGGTATTGACAGCCAGCCAAGTATCTGATTAACCAAACCTTTCCTCCAGTGAATCAGTTTGGACTTTAACAGTCAAAAAATATTTCATTTTTAATTCAGATATACAATACTGACACATTTCAATGATTGCATGTGTCGTATGTGGAAGGGCAAAATGAGTCTCTCTTGTCAATTTTCCAGTAGAACATCCAGATGTTTTCCACACATCTAACGAATTTGATTTATCACTGGTCTGGTTTTGTTAATGGTTGCATAAATACATGCCTTAATCTTCTTCCTTTATCTGGTGATTTGACATTCACAACACACCACCATTGATATATTAGTTGAATATACTGTGCAGTTTCTTTGTGGCAGTCAAGCTGATGCTTCTTTCCCGATTTCCAACAAAGCAGAAATCACTTGACCGCAAACAATGGGAAGCAATCTTGTAAGGAGATGTGATTCTGGAAATTTCAAAAGGTAGAACCTCATCCCGATTGGCTTGAGGCCATTAACTTTTGAATTTTTCAGCGATCCAGATCCATTCAACTGCACCACACACACTCTAATATATTTTTTATGTTTCAGGAAAAATCCAATCTTCCCAAAAAGGAAATCAAAAAATGTTTCAGACATTCAGAACCAACTAGTCTCGCCCTGTGAGTGACTGAACGAAGATGCATAACGATGAACCCTGAGGACTGAATTCGCTAGAAACTGTTCCATCTGGATGTGCTACGGGTTTTCTCTGTACCCTAGGTGAATGCTGATACGTAATAAGAATAATAATAAAATTTATTGCTAGTTTTACTTGTACATGTTATTAGCACGGTCATTTGTTTACAATAAAAATCAATTTTTACTTTTTTTCCTAGTATAACAGTTCAGGTATCATATACAAAACCATATGTTTTTAAACAAGCTCTAAGCATCCTAGTAGAACACAACTTTAGGCCATTTGGAAGTTTGTTATGCACCTGTAATCCAAGTACAAGAGGATCCTTGTTAGTAAATTTTCTTATACAATGATTTGTAAAAAATAATTGGTTTTTGTCCTTGGGTTATGATTGTGTATGTTTGCGCTTGTCATAAATGTTTTCCCATTTTGTCCAACTAATGGCATGACCGTGTATAAGAATGAGGAAACCACAGTTGGTATTTTACAATTTCCCGCCATTCTGATATTAAACAAAATTCTTAAGTTGTTTCAGACATTTTGAGGAAAATGATCCCCAAATTTCAGTATTATACAAAATATGGGTATATAATACTCTATAATAGATTGTTTTTAAGATTCCATTTTAACACAGTTTCTGAAACTCGCAGGCAAATAAATTCCCCTTTTTTACATACACAGATATTGTGACTGTTTTGTTTTATCTTATTTACAATTGAGTTTTATTAGATTTTGAACAGGATTGCCTGAATATTTAGGAACATGTATCTTTAAAACATTAACTTGTGCCACTGTGTGACCTTTCTGTTACTTTGCCATAGCAACCAGTGCAAAGATATTTTCTTTACAAAAAAAAACTGTCTCCTATGAACTGTTTCTGACAATTAACTTCAAAACACAACAGTGACGTCATGCAAATGAGTTCAAAATTAATCTCTACCGATATTCAATATTTTTAAATCTGGTAAGGATAAAGGTTCAATGAAATAAAACACATTTATAGTGCAGACCAATTAAAAATTTTAATTTGTTGACTGCAACAACACAGGCATTTCAAAAACACAATAATTTCCAGCTTAATTACTACGGAAAGAATATGGTTTGGGAGGTCACAGCCTTGGGCCAATCATCTGCGGTCTGTTGACCTGTACGTTGATAAAACATTTCACATGGCTTTGATGTTGAATCTAATCTTTATTCTAGACTGATGAGTGAGATTCTTCATATCAGATATAATATTTCTGCTGAAATGTTAAAAATGATAAATAATGTAGACAAAATTTATGATTCTCTATTATAAACTTTGGGCTCATTCATTATCAAAAAGACATTTCTACAGTTAATTTGAAATTTTACAATATGCTTATGAGCTATTGGTTTTAAGTGCCATTTCAGCAACTTTGCTACTGTGATGTGCACATATGATTTTTTAACCTTTTTAGTTGCTCAATTTCGTAAGTAATATTTCAGTTGTATTATGTTGTAAATTTCTCATTAGTATTTTTTGTGTTTAAACCACACCAAATGTGGTTCCAAATGTAAGGATTTTTTCAGAGACCTATTTGATTACTGCATTCAACTTTTTTCCCTCCCTTTGACTCTTAAAATATTTTATATAATTTATAACCTGATTATGATTTTTAATATTTACAAATTTGAGCAATTCATCTGAAACCTCATCAATTATTTGTTTTCTTCCCATGAAAATGCTTCCTCTCATGCATGATGGTAAATTTGCCTCAATACAACCTTAATGACTACTAAGTAATACTGTTTGTGTCTACAGTTGATGTGATACAAAAAGCAACTGGTGTCCGTTCTTCTAATTCATCAGTTCAAATTGATGTCCAGAGTTACCATACAATCAGCACAAAATTTTTCCTTTTCATTGACAATGTTTGTCGTCTTAGTTTTAAAAAATAGCACAGGGTTAAACTCCTTATCTTCCGACACAAGCACACTAGCTTTATCACCAAACTCTTGCTGAATGCCTTTTAAGGTGATTAGATGGTTGGGCTTAATTTTGGATGCTGGTTATGGTAAGCTTCTGGTAAAGACGGCAAGAGATATGGTCCTGTTAGCGCCACAGAACAAGTAGCGTCTGAGAGTTCCTGAATGTTCTGGCTTTTGGCAAGTCTTGGTCATGCATGATCACCTGTTTGTAACCAAAAACCACCACTGCTATCCTTGGGGGAAAAGTGTCTCATTTGTTAGCCATTCGGAATTGGTAAATTTGTAGATCGGACCAATAAAACTTTCAAGAGTAATTTATTTTTCATTTTGTTTATAATAAACTCATTTTACTTTACGTGATTTATTTTATTCCTGTGTAAAGAACCATCGCCAGTGGATTCCAAATTCCTGACCACGTGGTATATTCAGATGCGAACCAAATGGTTATCTGCGGTTGGCCCTTGTTAATGTCATATATTTGCAATCTTTTTTTATCTCTTCTTCTACTAACCACTTTAAAATCTAAAATAATGAAATGAAATAATTAATACAACAAAGACAAATTACTATAAAAAATAGAATCCAAAGCCACAATAAGTCAACGAAGCACTATATTCTTTGAAATGATTTCACTCTTATCTCCTAGAAACATTTCAAACACCAGTTAAGAAAATGTTTAAACGTGCATTGAGGGACGACTCTGTAAGATGCTCAAAATAAGTCTAGGATTTTTGTCTTAACACAACATAAAAATGAGTAATAATAATAGACAATTTTTGTAACTCCATATTTTATAAGTTCCAAATTATGACAAATGTTAATATCCAGGATTCCATGATCAGGTCCTAAATGATTGCCGAATTCACTTGGTGATTGAAACTTTTGTTCAGAGTTCTCTTCTTTGCACTCAATTGCATGTTTTTTTTTTTAACATGTTGGAATTTCGTGAACCATTCTATTATTGAGGGGGTTTCAATAATAATAAAAATAAAACTAGAATCCATTAGTAAAAAGATTGGCAGAGTATAAAGTGTTGAGTAAACCAAAAACAGTCTTGATATTTAAGTTTTTATTATCAGTTTTCTACATTGTCATTTTCAACCCATTGAAATTGTGTGTATAATTAAATTTAATCTGAAGACTCTTTTTGTTTCACTCAACACTTTACGCAATAAGACAAGGTTTCAACTACTTATTATAGGCTTAATTAATTTATATAATTTAAAAAGAAATAATTTTGTCTGGTGTTATAATGAGATTCCTGCTCTAACATTGGCTGGTATAATAAATGTAATGTGGCAAACAAACAAACAACTCATTACCATCCCCAGAAAGTTCTCTACACCGCAGATTAATAATGGGCGAAGGGTGGTGGCTTTCTATATGTTGGTAGCTTTTCCTTGGTCTTCTGATTCTTCCCTTTCGTCCTTGGCTGGTGCGGGCTTCCTCAAAATGCTGTGGTCTAGCTCCAAGGTTAAAAACATCTAGCGTGCGCAACGCAGGCCGGAATAGCTTTTACTTTCAAAATACTGGGGCCCGAATGATCAAGTCTGCTCTTAGTTTGTAATTTGGACCTTTCCTTCCATAATTGTCCTCTGCCTATAAAATTTTCAGGCAGTCTTAAAGTAGAAAGGCACCAATTAAAATTTTTCGACTTTTGAAAATATTTCACGGATAAATGTATTATAATTAATTTATAAAAACAAAATCATATTTCTTGGTACAGATAAAACAAGTTTTAAATATATAAGGGATTTAGGTAAATGTCAATGCTCGAAAGCGTTTTATTAGTCTCACTGCCTTTCTCCTTTGGACAGCAGAATGAGAAAAGAGACAACTTTTGGAAGGAAAGAGTTTGTCACAAGTTCTTATCTTTGATTTAATACGGTGGACAAGTGACTGGATAAATCTAGCACCACAAATTTCAGACTGGAAATCCTTGTTGGTTATAATA
>JAEMUL010000111.1:0-19557 GCA_034510155.1 Eucriotettix oculatus | reverse complement strand
GACATATATAAACAACATAGACTGGACAAGGCGCCGCCATATTTGAAGCAAATTGAAGGCTCAGGCGCCATTCTTTGGAGGGTCAAGATGGCGTGTCCTGTCGTCTGCTGGCATTGAATTGAGGTGGACTAACGAATACGTGCAGGAAGCGTATCTCGTAAATCAAGATTTAAAAACTATATATACATATGTATTAAAGTTACAAATGAGCGGAAACCAGCTAGAAAGTGTTTCATTACATATAATATATATAACACCACTTAAAAATGGTAAATTATTTCTGTAATGTCACACAAGGAAAGTGCCGAAATTAAAGTTAACACGGATAGGGCTCATTAACATCATCTCAATGCTAAATACAACATGTAAACATTGACAGTTAACTTTATAATAGTTAATTTATCATTTTTGTTTTAAATCAGTCATTTCTGATATTAATGCCGAATTATTAGATGAGATATGAAGCATCAGTCTATAATAAAGATTACTCCCAATATCTAAAATTTTAATTTTTTTACAATCATACAATTGTGTGTACAAGTAACATCTAAATGCATCTAGATTGACATTAAATATAGTTGAAAGTTGATAGGGATCAAGGTTAAACGAAATAAAACACATTCATTATATAGATGAATAGAAAATTTTATTTCGCCAATTGCAAAATAACGGAAGTATTTAAAAACCACCACAATAATTTGAAGCAGAGTTTGGGAATGTAAGGATATGATTGGGGAGGTCACAGCCCTTGGTTATAGGGACCCTCAGCTGCTGTTTATTGACCAACTTGGCATTTACCTAAGGTGCAGGAGAACCCTAAAAAAACCTGCACCAAGAAGGACGGAAAGATGTGATGGTTTGGAATGAAGATACTGTTCGAACCTGAGGAAACTAAGAAATTGATTAGACAATAATATTGAACAAGACCATCTGGTTCTCCATATCTGAAACAAAATCAGTTGATTAAATTATTGATGTTTTGACTATTTTGAAATCTGTTTACCTTATTGCCCTTTAAACAGTATTAACTTAGTAAACATTTGCCTAACCAGTCTTCCTCTTTCAGCCATAGCTTTAGATTTGCATAAATGATGCAACCTGCAATTAAAGTAATGTTTTAATAACATTTTTATTAAAACTGAATAATGGGATTCCTCTCCAAATTCAGTTGAAACCATAAGGTGTTCAAACTCTGAAAATAAAATCTGACTATGTCCCAACATTCTGAAAACCTCTACATACAATCTTAATAGAAAATTTTTATTCCCAATATGAATTTCATTATTTTCTCAACACTCTTTCTGCCAATTTAAATAACTTTACCACATCTTTATAAGGATTGTATAGGCTATCTTTAAAATCTTTGATTGCTATTAACCCTGTTTTTCTTTCAGTGCGAGGAGCAAGTAGAGCTTCCAAACAACCTACACATTTCAGCTTTCTACTCACTTGCCTAACAACACTTCCAGAAATGTATTCTACCACATTTTCAGAATACAATGTTAAGCCTTCATAATGGGGGACATAATCATGATCAAAATTTTCAGTTGACTGAGGCTTAAACACATTTCTTAAAATTGGTACAATTAATGTATCAACATCCCCACCAGTACTATTAGCATTTTTTGAGGGCTCTATGTGTGTAATTAAACACTTTCTATATGATGACCTAAATTGATAAGCATTCGGATTGTTTCTATTTCCCCCACTCCCACGTATACAAGAAAAAAATAACTCCAAATGATCTTGACTCATTCTTCTAGTTAGTATAAATTTTAAAACAGGGGAATCATTCCATACATACATCTCTGCAAGTTGCCTTAAACCCATGAGATCTAAAATAATCCCACATACACCCATTTTCCTCCCTGACAAGTAAAGTAAATTACCATCATGTAGCCTTAAACCCATAAAATATTCAACAGACTTCTCTATAATGCTGCAAACAGTTAATTTATATACGAGTGGTCCTTATACACACTGTGGTTCCCTGTTTCAACTATATATATTTTAAAAAACTATTATTGAGCCACAGTTTGGATTAAAAATATTTTGATTACTAATAAAAGTGACTATCTCTATTACAAAAAATGATACACTGTTTTACCTCCTTGATTTGATGACGGGTTAACCTCAAGCGAAACTGATTCTTGGATGATTGGCCGTTTTGTTCGAACTTTATTGGATTTGATTTTTGGTTTTTGTAAATGGTCCGGGAATGAAAATATTGTTGGAATGGCTTTAGGCAGAAGTAGCCTTCTCCCTCCTGACACATACATAAATCTGTCCTCAAAATGAACAGAGCATAGGCAACTAAAACGAGAAGGGTACCACTTGTCACGTTTCATATTGATTACCCATCGTTTTGTAAGCTGCTTGTTTTTCAAAGGGAATCTGAAAATATTTGGACTAAATTACAGTAGGGAGAACTACTGTCATAAAAAGAGAGCTGGCTTGCATTCCAGAGCAACACGAAGATTAGAAATTTGGTAAATATCGAAGTTACAAACACGTGCTCTCAAAAGTGAAAATATGATGATATTTACTTAAAATACGATATTCCAGCTGTTTTTGAACTGCGATTAGTACAATTGTACGCTGAACACGCATGTGGCATGATTTCGGATGAAAAACAATATATTTTAATCACAAAAATACACGATTATTCAACCTCAGTCATATGAACACAGTACATAGGTCAAAGTTCTTGACCCTCGACATTGTCATTGTCCCTGTTGCTAGTTGCTGCCACCCAGGGCGCTGTAACAGCCTCGTAGCCTCTCCAAAGACATATATAAACAACATAGACTGGACAAGGCGCCGCCATATTTGAAGCAAATTGAAGGCTCAGGCGCCATTCTTTGGAGGGTAAAGATGGCGTGTCCTGTCGTCTGCTGGCATTGAATTGAGGTGGACTAAGGCTAGGTTTACACGGGCAGTGATGACTGCCAGAAAACGAAGGGCAGTGATGTCAGTGCCGTGTCAACATACGTCAGTGCTGCGCTGACAACTGCCAGTCCGTCGCTGACACGAGAACACTGCCTCACTTTTCTTGGAGCGTGTCAACAGCATGTCAGTCATGACTGACGTTCCCCCTCCACCGACCTAGACGCTGCCCTCATGGGAGGCCAGTCAGTGGCAGTTACGGTTGTCAATTATCGATTGTGAACAGTGGGGAAGGCCTGACTATCGATTGCGCGATGGTAAACAATAAACACTTTGTATTTTGAAATTTAAATACGCGTGGAGTTTGGTTTAATGTGTGATTGGAGAAAGTGGATCGTTGTTGTGTACAGTGGAAAGTACTTTGGTTCAGAAAACATACGGGATAGAGTTGATAAGTAGCATTTACTCACCTATAAATTTTTAGGTTAACTTTCCAAATATAATTTTTGTCCACCTTTCAGACACAAACTTAACTGGCAAAAAAACTACGCGAAAAAATGATATATAGCTATAAACGTACTAAAATCACACGAAATGAAAAATAATTCATTTTGTTTTCTTCAGTAATTGACACATATAAGGGGAATAAAACAACAAGTAATAAACACCTAGTCAATTAAACACTGAAAACCAGCTTCAAAGTATAGGCGCTTAATTAATCTAGTAATAATATGAAGTAATATTACTAAACAATAGATTTCATTTTTTGTATCTATAGTGTAGCATAATACTGAGTTTGACTATTTTGAGAGAATTTCACAAAGCCTTCCTCCTCATTTGTTACACCTTTCCTAGCACAAACAGAAAATGATTAATTCCGGTACTTTTAGTGTATAAGGCCTATGCTGTCACCTTCCAACATCATTTTAAGTGAAGTTCTTGAAAGTTTCAGACGTGTGTTTACGATGTTACTGCTGGCATGCCTAGGATTGCCCCAAAGATGAGCACCTAAAAGTAAGATACTGTAGTTATAAATGATTTTGTAAAGAAATGTCTTTTAGATACTATTTTCAAACTACACGTTATTTCAGATAAATCACAGTCACTTCTGAGGACCCAGAGACTGGGGCCCATACTAATTCAATAGAATGTATGAGCTGATAAGCTAAGGCAATTGCAACTCCATGTGGGAGCAAGAAAAACAGCCAGGAACCTGGTGAAATATGTTTTTAAAATCTTGTAGGGATAGGAATATTGATGCTTTTGAAGAATGGGGGTACGTGCTGTAAAAGATCAGCCAGTTATTGGAGAATGTGAGAACAACTCTGATGACAGGTTGGAGAGTGAACCTAATTTAATTTAAGTTGTACAAAGACAGAGATATTAATCTGTTCTCATTTTACAGAAAGTGAGATTTTTAGTTCAACTAGTGTTAATTTTAATACTGGCCTTCAGAGTAAGATGCTAAACTCGAGTTGATATGTTTTTAAATGCCTTATTTCTCTTAATTATTTCCACATAAGATATTATTTATGTTAATACGTAACCATATTGTAAAACAATTATACAATTGTTAATTTTTATTCTACTTGTTTCAGAAATCTACATCCTTGGAGTGCCAGATTTCTCGGCGTCCAACGACAAGAAAACGCTTGGGATATTATGTATTATTAGATTGCGACCTTTGTTAAACATGTCCAACTACATTTTTAAAAATTTTGTTACTGTCTTCATATTAAAATTTGTCTGAGTAATGTTTGTTGAGTAAAGACCCAATAAACTAATCATACATCAAATGAATGTCTTCTAAATAACTTTTAAGTCATTTTCAGCCAGGTGTCTGGATACTTTTGATCACATGGCGTATATATATAATAGGGAAAGGAAAGAGAGATAGAAAGTATCTTCTGGTGGTATTGATGACCTCATTAGTGTGTCTGTTTTTTAAATTAGTGGTGCCACCTTTTCCAATAATTTATTAAAGTTTTCTTTTGACATTCTAAGAAAATTTTTATAAGTTGAGGCATCAGCTTGCCTCAACTCTTCCATCAAATTATTCAAGAACCCATGAGTGCCCCTTTTAGCAACCCACACTCCACGTTTTCGTTTGATTCTTTTTTGATTATCGTCTTCCATCATAAAAAGTACAAGCAATGCAGCAACTTTCTGTTTATAAAACACAGACATGCTTATAAGTGTATCCACAAAGGAGGGAAATAATCAACTTATATAAACAATATATCGATACTATGCAACAACGTTCCAACCGATCGTAGTTGCCAAAAATAGCAGAGAAGTGTAAACATGCATCAGAGTTCTCTGCCCGTTTTGTAGTGAGGGCAGCACTTGCACAGAATTGTCAGCGAAGAAGTGGGCAGTTATCTGCCCAATATGTAAACGGTAGGCAGAGCACAGTCAACCCAACTTCGACGAACATCACTGCCCGTGTAAACCTAGCTTAACGAATACGTGCAGGAAGCGTATCTCGTAAATCAAGATTTAAAAACTATATATACATATGTATTAAAGTTACAAATGAGCGGAAACCAGCTAGAAAGTGTTTCATTACATATAATATATATAACACCACTTAAAAATGGTAAATTATTTCTGTAATGTCACACAAGGAAAGTGCCGAAATTAAAGTTAACACGGATAGGGCTCATTAACATCATCTCAATGCTAAATACAACATGTAAATATTGACAGTTAACTTTATAATAGTTAATTTATCATTTTTGTTTTAAATCAGTCATTTCTGATATTAATGCCTTATTATTAGATGAGATATGAAGCATCAGTCTATAATAAAGATTACTCCCAATATCTAAAATTTTAATTTTTTTACAATCATACAATTGTACGTTGTACAAGTAACATCTAGATGCATCTAGATTGACATTAAATATAGTTGAAAGTTGATAGGGATCAAGGTTAAACGAAATAAAACACATTCATTATATAGATGAATAGAAAATTTTATTTCGCCAATTGCAAAATAACAGAAGTATTTAAAAACCAGCACAATAATTTGAAGCAGAGTTTGGGAATGTAAGGATATGATTGGGGAGGTCACAGCCTTTGATTATATGGACTCTCAGCTGCTGTTTATTGACCAACTTGGCATTTACCTAAGGTGCAGGAAAACCCTAAAAAAAATCTGCACCAAGAAGGACGGAAAGATGTGATGGTTTGGAATGAAGATACTGTTCGAACCTGAGGAAACTAAGAAATTGATTAGACAATAATATTGAACAAGACCATCTGGTTCTCCATATCTGAAACAAAATCAGTTAATTAAATTATTGATGTTTTGACTATTTTGAAATCTGTTTACCTTAATGCCCTTTAAACAGTATTAACTTAGTAAACATTTGCCTAACCAGTCTTCCTCTTTCAGCCATAGCTTTAGATTTGCATAAATGATGCAACCTGCAATTAAAGTAATGTTTTAATAACATTTTTATTAAAACTGAATAATGGGATTCCTCTCCAAATTCAGTTGAAACCATAAGGTGTTCAAACTCTGAAAATAAAATCTGACTATGTCCCAACATTCTGAAAACCTCTACATACAATCTTAATAGAAAATTTTTATTCCCAATATGAATTTCATTATTTCTCAACACTCTTTCTGCCAATTTAAATAACTTTACCACATCTTTATAAGGATTGTATAGGCTATCTTTAAAATCTTTGATTGCTATTAACCCTGTTTTTCTTTCAGTGCGAGGAGCAAGTAGAGCTTCCAAACAACCTACACATTTCAGCTTTCTACTCACTTGCCTAACAACACTTCCAGAAATGTATTCTACCACATTTTCAGAATACAATGTTAAGCCTTCACAATGGGGGACATAATCATGATCAAAATTTTCAGTTGACTGAGGCTTAAAAACATTTCTTAAAATTGGTACAATTAATGTATCAACATCCCCACCAGTACTATTAGCATTTTTTGAGGGCTCTATGTGTGTAATTAAACACTTCCTATATGATGACCTAAATTGATAAGCATTTTATAGCCATCTCATCAAACATAAGTGTAGCAAGAATAGGACCAGAACTATTCTGTACCTCATTTGCTAATTTCTTAAAACTTTCCTCAGTAAAGCCAGGGCTGCCATTTACAGAAGTTGCCCATCTACGAAGTGTTCGTGGATGAGGCAATTTCACAAACTTTCTTAAGTAATCGTACGCCTGAGCAGAATAAAAATTAAGAGTAAGTGCAAACTGTTTAATATCTGCAGGATATTCTGAAACAGAGCCCTTGGCATTTAATGAAACAAGTTTTTTTAAAATTTCACTATTTCTATCACAACCCAGCAACTCAGTTGCAGAGTCCTGAAGTTTCTTATACAAACCTGCTATCAATTTTTCATATGTTACAACTTGTTTACGCTTCCTTGACATACCTTGTTTTACATGTTTAACTTGTTTCCTCAATTTCTCATTTCTTTCTTGTAATGAATCACAAATCTGCTTTAGTTTTTTTGGGCTAGGCAAACAATACGAGTGGTCCTTATACACACTGTGGTTCCCTGTTTCAACTATATATATTTTAAAAAACTATTATTGAGCCACAGTTTGGATTAAAAATATTTTGATTACTAATAAAAGTGACTATCTCTATTACAAAAAATGATACACTGTTTTACCTCCTTGATTTGATGACGGGTTAACCTCAAGCGAAACTGATTCTTGGATGATTGGCCGTTTTGTTCGAACTTTATTGGATTTGATTTTTGGTTTTTGTAAATGGTCCGGGAATGAAAATATTGTTGGAATGGCTTTAGGCAGAAGTAGCCTTCTCCCTCCTGACACATACATAAGTCTGTCCTCAAAATGAACAGAGCATAGGCAACTAAAACGAGAAGGGTACCACTTGTCACGTTTCATATTGATTACCCATCGTTTTGTAAGCTGCTTGTTTTTCAAAGGGAATCTGAAAATATTTGGACTAAATTACAGTAGGGAGAACTACTGTCATAAAAAGAGAGCTGGCTTGCATTCCAGAGCAACACGAAGATTAGAAATTTGGTAAATATCGAAGTTACAAACACGTGCTGTCAAAAGTGAAAATATGATGATATTTACTTAAAATACGATATTCCAGCTGTTTTTGAACTGCGATTAGTACAATTGTACGCTGAACACGCATTTGGCATGATTTCGGATGAAAAACAATATATTTTAATCACAAAAATACACGATTATTCAACCTCAGTCATATGAACACAGTACATAGGTCAAAGTTCTTGCCCTTCGACCTTGTGATTGTCCCTGTTGCTAGTTGCTGCCACCCAGGGCGCTGTAACAGCCTCTCTATCAAAGACATATATAAACAACATAGACTGGACAAGGCGCCGCCATATTTGAAGCAAATTGAAGGCTCAGGCGCCATTCTTTGGAGGGTCAAGATGGCGTGTCCTGTCGTCTGCTGGCATTGAATTGAGGTGGACTAACGAATACGTGCAGGAAGCGTATCTCGTAAATCAAGATTTAAAAACTATATATACATATGTATTAAAGTTACAAATGAGCGGAAACCAGCTAGAAAGTGTTTCATTACATATAATATATATAACACATCACTTAAAAATTGTAAATTATATCTGTTGTCACACAAGGAAAGTGGCCGAAATTATTAAAGTTAACACGGATAAAGGAGGCGGCTCATTAACATCATCATCTCAATGCTAAATACATGTAAACATTGACAGTTAATGAACAGGAAACTTTATAATAGTTAATTTATAATTTTTGTTTGAAATCAGTCATTTCTGATATTAATGCCGAATTATTAGATGAGATATATAGAAGCATCTCGCTCATCAGTCTATAATAAAGATTACTCCCAATATCTAAAATTTAAATTTTTTTACAATTGTACGTTGTACAAGTAACATCTAAATGCATCTAGACTGACATTAAATATAGTTGAAAGTTGATAGGGATCAAGGTGCAACGAAATAAAACACATTCATTAATTACAGTACAGAGAACTACTTTCATAAAAAGAACAAGAGCTGGCTTGCATATCCTAGAAGATCAGAAATTACAAACACGTGCTGTCAAAAGTGAAAATATGATGATATTTACTTAAAATACGATATTCCAGTTGTTTTTGAACTACGATTAGTACAATTGTACGCTGAACACACATTTGGTATGATTTCGGATGAAAAACAATATATTTTAATCACAAAATACACCATTATTCAACCTCAGTCATTTAACACAGTACATACGGTCAAAGTTCTTGACCGTAGACATTTTGATTGTGCCTGTTGTTAGTTGCTGCCACCCAGGGCGCTGTAACAGCCTCTCTATCATGTTTATATATCTCTTTGGGTGAATCTTTGTTGTGAACAGCGGCTAGAATTTTGGTTCAGAAATAATTTAGGATAGAGTTTGTTTGTTGCACCTGTGTATGAGCCTATAAATTTTTAGGTTAACTTTCCAAAAATAATTATTGTCCAGCCTCCAACGGCACAAACATTAACTAGAAAAAAATACGCAAAATAATGATGTATAGCTATAAACATTCTCCTATCACACGTAATGAAAAATAATTCATTTCGTTTTGTTCAGTAATTGACAACTTTAAGGGGAATAAAACAACAAGTAATAGAAACCGAGCCAATTAAACAATTAAAACCAGCTTCAAAGTACAGGCGCTGGCTGTTTTTATCATTGCTTGATTTCTGTAGTAATAATATAAAACAATATTACTAAACAACTGTTTTCATTTTTATGTATCTATAGTACAGTAGCGTGATACTGAGTTTGACTTTTTCAGGAAGCCTTTCCTCGTCACGTCTATTCTATCACAAATACAAAGTGATTAGTTCCTGTTTATGGACATTATGCGTACGCGAAAACACAAAGGGGAAAAATATTCAACTTGATATAAACAATATATCGACTCTATGCAACATCAACATTCCAACCTGTCGTAGTTGCCAAAAAAAATAGCAGAGAAGTATAAACATGCACCAGAGTTCTCTGCCCGTTCTGTAGTGAGGGCAGCACTTGCACACAGTGAAGAAGTGGGCAGTTATCTGCCTAAGATGTGAACGGTAGGCAGTGCACAGCCAATCCAACTTCGACGAACATCACTGCCCGTGTAAACCTAGCTTAACTGATCACATCAGTGACACCAACTTGTCTTGAATTCGGAAATGCAATGTACAAAACCGTTACATTTAGCAGAGCTTTAATAAAATTAAGCCTGTTCACGACATAATTTTTTCTTAATTACCCATCATAATTACATCCGACAGCACAAGCCACAGGAACTATACGTCGTCCTTCACTTTCAGTTTCCTCTGCAAATAGTTTCTCACTATAAATGCGACGCTAAACGAACGCTCTTATTTGTATTTTGTTTCGATTCTTCCCAGACATGTAAAAAATGTCGATTCGGTGCCGTTAATTACATCCGACGTTTGAAACCATTTTAAAAGAAATGAGCCAATTATGATTCAGAATGTGAAGCTTATGATGGAATCCTTAATCCAACTTGAACATCTTTTACTTTTCAACACGGTCGGTTACTGAACTAATGACGCGAAGTAGTTATTCTGCGTCACTTCCGGTTCCGCTGACCTTCTATAACTTTATTATGCTGATTGATTCACGAATGGAATAAAATCCGTCTCAATCCTCATTTTGGGGCTACGCAACTCTTGCTTTCTTTCACTCGAGGAATCGGCTCAACATTAGTTATATTTTCATTCGTAATTCCATAGAGGAAATGAAAGAAGGAACAAGACTCCACTTTATTATCAACTTCATCCTCCCAATACTCCCCTAACCAATTCACGAACTTTCATCTCAATGAACCACTCCGACTCTCTCCATTGCCTGAACTATTCAAACCTTCCCTAATACGCATCACCATCAATTAACTTAAAAGTAAACCATCTCCAGAACACGCACTTCATTGAAAACACCTACCAAAAAAAAACACTGTCCTCATCACAATTTTCAATGCCATCCTCCGTACATCTTGCTACCCTACATGCCAATATTATTATCTTAAACAACCCAAAATCACTCCCCCGAAAGTTCCAGAGCCACCAGCCTCTTCCTTCCCCATCTACTCAATATGGCTTCATGCGTGCATTCACCAACTACATTTTGCCACCGCCTTCATCAATAATGCATTCGAAAATCAAAATTCCTGCAGAGAAATCCTTCACCATCCATCCCTCTCATCCAAAATAAAACGACACACTCTTCACAGTCATTTCAAATTATCTCTCTAAGCGCTCTTGCTCGTTTGAAATTAACAATCATTTCATCCCCTCTGTCGTCCCACAAGGTAGCTCTCATGACATCCCCCGTCATCCATCCACTAAAACAATATTTTTTGCCAATGACGCAGCTATCCTCCACCAAACCTCTTCCTTCACCTCGGGTGTTCGCAACACAGTCCAAACAGCTCTAAACAACATGTGAAATCTGCGACAACTCTATTCACTCTCAAAACTAAACATCCCCTTATTAATAATCCGCTCTTTTTGGCTCCCAAATCCAAATAAAACAACTCCATCACTTACGTTGGACTTATTCTACACTCCAAACTTTCCTAGGCACCTTTCAACCAAAATTAACTCTAAAATAAAACTACTCTAGCCACTCCTCAACAGAAACGCACCAATCTCCTTTACCTCTTCCTAATCCGCCCCCATATATGGGGATCAACTGCGCCAATTCCAATTCAAACCAAGCAAAACAGAATCCTTAGAATCATCTGCAACTCCCCTTGGTACCAAATAATCTCCGCTACATGCATATCATCCTTAATCAAATGACACTGGCCATAGTCTCTCATTCGGGTATAAGCCAACGTTAATTTCTCATTCTCTCGCTATAAAGTTGTTTGTCACTGGACATTCAATTACATCATATAGTCATGTAGAAACAACTGTAACACTCTCGGATATAAGTTATGGTAATACCATTAGTACATTTCGTATCTATGAGATACGAAAATAAACAGACTCGAGGAAATAAAAGAAACGTTCCCGCAATGAGAAAAACCGACGTTGGAAGTAAATTAGACTCAAAATGCTGAACAAGGCAGCGAAGTAGTTCATCGATTCTACCCGACACCCGCCTAAATGTCATGGACAGCAGAGGTCCTATGGTAGGTTGATACTTGTCCCACGGCCTTCGGCGGGGGGGACGCAGCATTCCCTCCTTCACGCCTCGGCCGTTTAGGAACAGCGGACAGCTCTTCCCGCATGCCCAAGAATATTCCTCTCAAAACAGACTGAGGTGCCTCGGATTGAAGAATGTACCATCAATAGTTTCGTCTCTCCAAGATGCGTTCCATCTGACGGGCTGCATGAAGGTGATCTAATAACCCTAGTTAACCCTCGGCTGTCTTTCGCATGCCCCTATAAAAATCCCTTCCTATGCTATTCTGTAGATTTCTCGTCAACAAGGTTTTGGTGAGCGTCGCTTCCAGTCAGGACCTTCAT
The DNA here is from genome assembly GCA_034510155.1 of Eucriotettix oculatus. Lineage (NCBI taxonomy): Eukaryota > Metazoa > Arthropoda > Insecta > Orthoptera > Tetrigidae > Eucriotettix > Eucriotettix oculatus. Next base: position 7,177 of record JAEMUL010000111.1, on the reverse strand, counting down.
CAATCATGCGAAAGGCGCAGCGTGACCTTCAGGAGCGAATTATGGACGAATAATTCACGATTCGTTCGACAACGTGCAAGAACAACGACCGGAAGTGACCCGGAGTTATAAAAAATACATTCGTGAATTAATTAGCAACAAGCTCAGAGGAATTTGCTGTGATTTGTTCAGTAGAGCGTCAGCAGCCGTGATGGACCTGCCGGATGTCCTTCCCGACAGGGTTGCGGAGTGTCTGGTCGACAGAGAGATCCTCCTCACCGGAGGCTCAGGTTTCGTGGGCAAAGCTCTCCTGGAGAAGCTGCTCAGGTCCTGTCCTGGGATCAAAAGGGTCTACGTGCTGGTCAGGTCCAAAAAGGGCAAGAGCCCGCACCAGAGGCTTCAGGATCTGCTTGACTCTGAGGTGGGTGAACTTGCTACTCTGCACACTATCACCTGATGAATATTATAGATAATAATTTCTCAAATTATCTGGGACCATAAAATTAATACCAGTCCACATCCAGGGCTTGACCTGGGACCTATCAGACGTGATGCAGCTTTGCTAACCTCTACGTCACAGCCTCCATGTTCTGTTGTTGTTGCGGTATTCAGTCCTAAGACTGGTCTGATGCAACCCTCCATGCTAACATATCTTGGGAAAACCTTTTCACTTCCTCATAACTAGCACTACCCACTTCCTCCCTAATCTTCTTAGTGTATTCCATCCTCAACCTCTCTCTTCTGTTTTTACCCCACACACTTCCTTCTAAGGCTAATTTTACAAGGGCCTCATGACCTATTAATCTATCCCTTCTCTAGTTCAACAAACTTCATATTGTTAGCTCTTTCGCTGTTTGGTTTAGAACTTCCTTGTTGGTGATTCTATCCACCCATCTCATTCTCCTACGCAACCGCATTTCAAAGGCTTCCGTTCTTTTCCTTTCTGCAAATCCTATCGTCTATGTTTCGCACCCATATAATGCCACACTTCATACAAACATTTTTAGTAACGATATCCTAATATTCACACTTATATTGTCCGTAATTAAATTCCTGTTCCTTCTCTGTGCTATCCTACTCTTTATGTCTGCTATACTTCTACCACCCCTAGTTATTATGCTTCCAAAGTATCAGAATTTCTTAATATCTGTCAAAATATCCCTTCCCAATCTAACACCCACTGTTTCCCATACTACACTCCATTACCTTGGTTTTCCCTCTATTAATCCACATATTGAATTCTTTCTCCATTCTTTCTCATGTCATTTATTATGGTTTCCAAGTTTATTTCTGACTCCCCTACTACTACAATATCATCGGCAAAGTGTAGGGTTTTTATTTCCTCTCCTTGCAGTATGATTCCTTTTTCATATTCCATTTTAACTTTTTTCATCACTGGTCTATATATAAGTTAAACAGCATGGGCAACAGACTGCATCCTTGTCTTACTCCTTTCTTGATTTCTGCTTTCTTTTCTTGATCTTCTGACTGTCTTCTGCAGAGGTTATGTATAAGCCCCCTTTATCAATATTTTATTCCAGTGCTCTCCAAAATCCTTAATAATGTTTTCCAGATCACATTATCAAACACTTTTTCTAAATCTACAAATGCCATGAACGTAAGCAAGTTTTTTCTTTTCTGTCTTCTAAAATTAACAAAGTCAATATTGCTTCCCTTGTCCCTACAGTCTTCTTAAAACCAAACTGATCTTCTCCTAACTCAGATTCTATCTGTCATTCCATTCTCTCCTTTATACTATTTTTGTTAATATTTTGCATGCAAGGGATACTAAACTAATTGTCCTGTGCTGTCCGCATCTATTAGCCCCAGTCTTCTTCGGTATGGGTATAATTATGTTTTTACTAATATTTTCTGGTATTCTTCCTGTTTCATAGATTTTGCAAACTATCCTGAAAAGCTGTGATAATGCTTCTTTGCCTGATGATCTTATCAGGAATGTTATCAATTCCTGGTGCTTTACATTTGCCTGTCAAACTCTGACCTCCCAACTCTTCATCAACCACCTCCTCTTCCACTTCTATTACTGACTGACCTAGATTACAGCTCTTAAAGATATTCCTCCCTTCTTTCTGATTTTCTTCTTTACCCAGAATTGACTTCTCTCCTGATGTTCTTGCTAATATTTTTCCTTTCGCCGAATGTTTCTTTGATTTTCCTACAAGCTGCGTCTATTTTCCCTTTCACCATGAAATCTTCAACTCCTTTGCATTTCTCTTGTAGCCAAGCCTCTTTGGCAGATTTGCACTTCCTATCTATCTCATTCTTCAAGCGTCTGTACTGCTCTTTACCATTTGCATTTCTCACGTTTCTATAGTTACACCTTTTATCAATCATTTTTATTATTTCTTGTTTTATCTATGCTTTCCTATGGTCTGAGTTATTCTTCCTATTTTTTCTTCTGCTGTTCTAGTAATTTCTTCCTTCAAGAGTGCCTACTTCTCCTCTATATTGTTTCTTTATCTTTCTCTATTAATCTACTCTTGATATCTTCTTTGAAACTCTGAAGCATCCCCTATTGTTGCATTTTTTCTAATTCCCATCATTTTGTTCTAATTCCTTTCTTGAGTTTCTTCATTTTTAGCCTGCATTTCATAATGAGCAGATTATGATTCATATTTATATTTGCTCTATTTTATCAGAATCATTTGTGTTATATTGGTTATTGTCTGTTCTCATAAGTCAACTTGAGATGCAAACTGACGAAGGGATCAAGCCGTGCTATCTTGACCAAAAATTGATCATTAGTCTCGATATGTTTGCAGATTGTGATTAAGACAGTATTGTGCTTTGATTATGATTCCATCTTTGCATTCTTTTCTCAAATTGTTCATGTGGATTATTACATTCAGATACCTGCTGAAAGAACCTATTCAGTTCACATAAGTACATATCAACTTCTGGCAGGCTCGAGGGAATCTTGCAGGGCAATTACCTTTTTTTTATTGTATATAAATGATGTCCAATTCCATATAAAACTCATTGTGGATGGCTGCATTATCTATAGGGAAATGAAATATTCAGTTATGCTGATTTTCTACCATCAGATTGAGAGAAGATACTTAACTGGTTTCTGCAAAATAAAATGAAGATAAATGATTTCCAAAGTAAGACTATGAATTTACCAAGTAGAAAAGTTGTGAGGGTGTAAATCACCAAGAAGGGACAATTATCCAAAACCTACAAATATTTGGGTATAACTTTTACTAAAGACATGTAGAATTTACATCACTAAGCTTTGTATGTAGGGTTTTAAAGAAGGGCTAATTACGTGAACAGCTCTCTTTTACCTACCCTTTACTTTTCCTTCTTTTCTCCTTGGCTCTACAGCCCATTGAGGGCCCGGGTCTGCCGAGTCGACTGCGGACTGTCATCTTGCATGACACATTCCGAATTTGGAGTGACACACTCACACGTGGTCAGCTGTATCGATCCTCCAACAGTCTTCAACCAACTGCTTACTTTTATAGGAATCATTTGTGCAAGGTTTGACAGAGGATAGCTGCAGGTGTAACACTACACAGAGTATAAAACAATTCAGAAAAGAGTAACTAATTACAATGGAATTAATTGAAAATAATAGTGTTCACATTAATAAAATTAAGTGAAGTGGAAAATTAATTAATGTTTTAGAAAAATGAATAGTCTATTAAATTTTTAAGTCTAATATATAAAACATTGCAAGTTCCAAGAAAAGGTACAGAGACCAGTACGGCAACCTTAATAGTTATTAGTTTCTTTTGCAGGGGTAGAGAAGTAGCGTGTATTCTTCTTCTTCTCTTAGTCATGTATTACTTTTTATTGTTGAATATAACTTCATACCTTCATTTTATGTATTTTAAACATTACCAACATGCTTTGCACACAACAATGCAATATTTATACCTAATTGTGATATGTGGCCTTAAAACCTGCAGACAAGAATAATTAAACTTCTTCATATTTAATATTACCCATCTAGTTTTTAATGTATGTAGTTAACTTTGTATGACAGTCTCCTTCTATTACAGTACAGTTTGCACAAACATTCTCTAGTGGATATTTCACAATGCCAAGTCATTCTCAAATAGGAAACTCCAGTAAACTCTCAGTTTTTAGATTATGGGAATAAAGATTTTGTCTTTTTCTGCAGAATTGCTCCGAAACATTATTACATTGCTATAACAAGTGAAAATATACAAAGTAAACTATCTTCATGATGCCTATATATTATTCTAACACGTTTGAGACTTTGCTTAATTTAATTCCAAGTTCATTAATATGAATTTTCCAATTTAATTCATTACCCACAGATAATGCTAATAATTTTGAATAATTAACTTTCCAATATTATCATTTTGTTATCCCATAATTGAGAACCAAGTGCTATAATTTCTGTCTGAAATTGCTCCCAATGTTATCTTTCACAACTGCTCCATAATTCGATAGCTGGAAACCAGTGCACTATATGATTGAATGATACATTGCTTACTCCTTTTTATTTCTCACATTTGTTCATTTATTAAAATGCTTACGTCATCTGCAAGCAGAATAACTTCAGATAAGTTTGTAATAGTTTTTATGTGTACGTCATAAAAAGAAAAAGAGCCTTTGTTATTTCCCACTCAGAATGGAAAAAGAATTATCATTCTTTAGTGTGGCTCTTTTTTTACTCTTGCTCAAGTATGAAGTTAAGTAAGAATTGAAAGTTAACTTCAACTCCAGAGGTAACAAATTAATATGAGGAAACTGTTCAAAGACTGTTCTTTGGCCATAAATAAATAGATGTCATTGAGTCAGAAAAGTGTAATATTTATTGTAAAATTTACAAAGATTTATCTTCCTTAGGATCTCTTTAGGTTTTCATAATCTTACATAGGCCCATATAATTCTGGAATCAATCATTTAGAAGCAAGCACCAATCACCTTGCCTATTTTTTTTTTATTTAAAAAAAAGATTTGACTGTTGATAGTGTGTAAGCAAGTTATATTTTACTGTTGAAAGATCTTTAATTCCTTTCACATTTAACTAAACAACTGAAGAGGTCCCTAAGCCTTGGAATGAAACCTTTTAGAAAGCACAGGCTTTTCTGGTGAATCTGTTCTAAATACAAATAACAGGTTTCAACCCAGGTCAAAGTTTGTTTCTATAATGTTTTGATGGATAGCTCCACCTTCATTGAAACATTGTGGAAACAAACTTTGACCTGGGCTGATACTCCAAGAATTTTATTTAGAATGAAACATATTGTTTGATGATAATTGAATTTTTTTGACTTTTGGCATGTATATTGTTATTTATTTCCATGTTTTAGTATTATTTTATGTCACCATTCCAAGAATTTTATCAATGCAGGGTAACACATACCCTAGCAGCTAATATTATTATTTACAGGAAAAATACAGAAAATTTTGGGGCTGACTAGTGGAAAAATAAATTAGTAAGTATTGATGAAATCAGTGTCAAGCCTATCATAAAACAGCTTCAAGATTTCCACTGTCAAGTTATTCACATCCTTCCACTGACAGTTTATTGGGAAAATTTTTTTGATTCACACTTTGGGGCTTTCTAAAAATAATTAAAAATAAGCTGCTTTCAAGAAACATGTTTCTTCTGGTAATCCATTATTTCGTTAAATACTGGAAAATAAAATTGATTACTTCATGATGAGTATTTTGCACAGTAGATTTATATGAGGAAAGAAAGATGTGATTGGCTAAGATCTCATGGCTTGGCCTATACTAACAAAATAAACCTCCTAATAGATTTTGTGCTTGATTTCTAAAATCTGCTAGATATTTATCAAAATTTATGCTCATTTATGCCTAAATTTTCAAGGATTTTCAACATATAAGTACTTAATTGCTATTGAAATCTTCATAGAGAAAATATGAGAATAAACATTAGCTTTGTATCACATTGCCAAATTCTTGTTTACCTTTCCAACAGTCAACTATGATGAGTGAAGTCAACCACATATTACACCTATTACATTGGCATTCACTTTCCTTGTTTACATTTTTTTATTAAGTGTGGGGTAGATATTTTCTCCCAATGAATCCTCCTTTTCAGAAGCCACCTGGAGATATTCTTCTAGCATAATCCAAGTTCTGTATATTTTTTAATTCAACTTTTTTGTATATAATTCCTGTAAAACTGAGTTGTAGAAATAACATTTATATAACGCTGAACAATGATTACATTAACCATATAATGTCACTAGTAATACATTTTGTGTGCTGCTATTGAAAATTAAGGTACACATTTCCTATGCTTGACATTGTTTAGATAATACAATTTTAATCTTCTTTTCCATTTACATCTTTAAGCCTCTACTTTCCACCTCTTTTCTCATTTACCTTTCTTTCATAAATCCATTTGTCCTTTCAGATCTTTGCTATAATCTTCTACTGTTTGCCAGTTGTTCGAGAAGGTGAGGCGCACGGAGGGTGGCTCGCTGTTGGCGAAGGTGACTCCTATTGAGGGCGACATGTCAGCACCTGACTTGGGATTGAATGATGAGGCCAGATGTCTTCTCTGCTCCTCTGTGTCTGTGGTCTTCCACAGTGCTGCGACAGTGAGCTTTAACGAGCCGCTGAGGTCTGCGGTGATTCTCAATGTACGGGGAACGCACTTGCTGCTCAAGCTTGCCAGGAACATGCCAAAGCTACAGGTTAGTCAAAGAAAAGGGCATCTGTACCTCAAATACCAACCATTAAAACTCAAAATGACTGCCGGTATTGCTTCACAGGGGCTTTGCTTTTGGTCCAGTTCAATTTAGCCCATAATGAAATTTGTCATGATTCATTTTATACATCCTTTACTATTTCTCCTTCACAGTTGGACATCATATGTGCAAGTTTGCATGTAGTATTTGAATATTTGTCACAAAACTTTTTTCAAATGGTAAAGACCTAAATAAAAATGTAAAAGTTATTGCATCTTCCAGTCCTATCCTTAAGGAGTATCAAAAAGTTTTAGAAGATGAAGAAAATTGTAAAGTTAGTATGAATAAGCCACATGAACTGTGACTTCAAATCCATCATGAAATACTTACATAGAGAATTAAAATATGATATTTCAAAATGTATAGGTAAAATACTATTATTTATTTTATGACATTCAGAGAGTTCGGAAAAAGTTGTCAGTGCCAAAACATGAAGAAATTTTACCACTTTGAACACGAATTTTGGAATATAT
>JAEMUL010000110.1:0-19679 GCA_034510155.1 Eucriotettix oculatus | reverse complement strand
AGAACTTGAATTTTCGGAGGCACCGCCCCCTTCATCAGAAGGTTAGGAAGACATTTCCAGTGATCGGCTAGCCGACGACTGAGCAGCCAAAATTTGCTGCTCTGCTAACTTGGGTCGTAAACAATTGACCCCACCAGGTCACCAACTTTCTCTCTCAATAAGGGTCTGGGAAGAGGCAAGGACTGGATGGGGGTTGGGGAGATGCATACTGACACCCCCATCTTGACACACATTCATTCAGACACATCCACCCTTAGAGGTGTCAATATTTAAATATTGATACACACTCTCATACATACATACATACATACATACATACATACATACACCATTCAAACAAAAGGCAAGGTATACACACACACACAGAAGGTTTTATTGTATGTACAATTCAATGAACTCGTGCTTTGGAGGGGGGGGGGGGGAAAGGTTGGAGATAAAGTTATAGGATATTGAGTCCAGGGCTTTGTCTAGACTGTAGGACATGCTGGAATGAAAGTTCCCACAGATGGAGTTCAGCTTCTGATGAGTCGGGAGGTAGGGTTTTGAGGGGGGTCAGTGTGAAGCACTGGTTGAAGATGTTGGTGTTGTGGCTATGGGCATGGGCGGCTATGGGGAATTGGGTTTTGAGGAGTTTTACTGTGCTGCGGTGGTTGGCAATCCGTTCGGGGAGGGGTCTCTTTGTCTGACCGATGTAAAAGGCTGGGCAGAGTGTGCAGTTTATTTTGTAGATAGTGTGGGAGGACAGACAGGTTATGTTTTCCTTAATTTTGTAGGTAGTGCTGTTGGTGGGGCTCTGGAAGGTTGTGGTAGGTGGGAGTATTGGGCAGACATGGCATCTGTTTCTGCCACACGGTCTGCAACCAATTGTGGGTGGAGGGTTGGGTGTGTGGGGTTTGCAGGGTCTGACCAGGATATTACGGAGGTTGGGAGGGCGCCTAAAGGCAACCCTTGGACAGGTGGGTAGTATGGTCGGGAGGATGTTTTTCATGTCCGGGTTGGATTGTAGTCCAGTGTAGGCAAGGCGGAGGAAAGAGTTCAGTTTACGTAGTCCGGGGAAGTAGGTGGTGGTTAGGGGAAGACTGCGTTCTGTATGATGGTTGGGGGTGGGACTGGCTATTTGGGAGGTGGAGAGGGCACGGGTAATTTGCTTTTGGAGGAGGTCTGTGGGGTAATTTCTGTTCCTGAAGGCATTAAATATTCGGTCGGTGTAGGTCGCCAGGCTGTCCAAAGTAGAGCATATGCGGGCTCCCCTAAGGGCAAGACTGTAGGGGAGGGATCGTTTGGTATGTTCAGGGTGGCAACTGGAAAAGTGGAGGTACTGGAGGGTGTTAGTTGGTTTTATGTGGACAGAGGTGTTAATGAGGCCTGAATTTAGTTGGATGTCCACATCGAGGAAGGTGATGTTGGTCGGGGAACAGTTCCAAGTGAACTTGACGGGGAATTTAGTGTTGAGGTCATTGAGGAAGTCTGAGAGGGCATCTTGTCCATGCGTCCATAGCATGAAGATGTCATCTATGAACCGGAACCAGGTTAAGGGTTTCAGTGGAGAGGAATTTAGATGTTGTTGTTCCAGTTGACCCATAAACAGGTTGGCATAGGAAGGGGCCATCCGGGTGCCCATGGCAGTGCCGCTGATTTGGTGGTAAATTTTGTCTTGGAAGGAGAAGTAGTTTCTGGTGAGGACAAACTGGGTCAGTGATATCAAAAAGTGGGTGTTTGGGAGGGAATTTGGAGGCCTGCGAGACAGGAAGTGTTCGAGTGCCGACAGGCCACTGGTGTGTGGGATGTTGGTGTAAAGGGAGACAACATCTACGGTAACCAGTAGTGTGTCCTGCGGGAGTGGTGTGGGTAGTTCACGGAGGCGACGGAGAAAATGGTTGGTGTCTCGGATGAATGAGGGGAGATTTTCCACTATTGGCTGGAGGGAGTCATCCACCAAAGCGGAAATCCTTTCAGTAGGGGAACTGTAACCACTGTTGTAATGGATGCCGACAGTTACACGACAGAGGCACTCCGCCAGCTGCAGGATGACAAAATTTACAAACTTGTCCCCACCGACCCCAACCCCTCCATTACCCACGAAATAGAAAAGTTTGTTAAGACTCATGGCCCTCTTCAAAAATTATCCTCTGCCTCGATCGAGCTCCTCACCCCAAAAAGCCCCAGAACACCCACGTTTTACCTTCTCCCAAAAATACACAAACCTGGGGTCCCTGGCCGCCCAATTGTCGCTGGTTACAGTTCCCCTACTGAAAGGATTTCCGCTTTGGTGGATGACTCCCTCCAGCCAATAGTGGAAAATCTCCCCTCATTCATCCGAGACACCAACCATTTTCTCCGTCGCCTCCGTGAACTACCCACACACCACTCCCGCAGGACACACTACTGGTTACCGTAGATGTTGTCTCCCTTTACACCAACATCCCACACACCAGTGGCCTGTCGGCACTCTAGAACACTTCCTGTCTCGCAGGCCTCCAAATTCCCTCCCAAACACCCACTTTTTGATATCACTGACCCAGTTTGTCCTCACCAGAAACTACTTCTCCTTCCAAGACAAAATTTACCACCAAATCAGCGGCACTGCCATGGGCACCCGGATGGCCCCTTCCTATGCCAACCTGTTTATGGGTCAACTGGAACAACAACATCTAAATTCCTCTCCACTGAAACCCTTAACCTGGTTCCGGTTCATAGATGACATCTTCATGCTATGGACGCATGGACAAGATGCCCTCTCAGACTTCCTCAACACTAAATTCCCCGTCAAGTTCACTTGGAACTGTTCCCCGACCAACATTACCTTCCTCGATGTGGACATCCAACTAAATTCAGGCCTCATTAACACCTCTGTCCACATAAAACCAACTAACACCCTCCAGTACCTCCACTTTTCCAGTTGCCACCCTGAACATACCAAACGATCCCTCCCCTACAGTCTTGCCCTTAGGGGAGCCCGCATATGCTCTACTTTGGACAGCCTGGCGACCTACACCGACCGAATATTTAATGCCTTCAGGAACAGAAATTACCCCACAGACCTCCTCCAAAAGCAAATTACCCGTGCCCTCTCCACCTCCCAAATAGCCAGTCCCACCCCCAACCATCATACAGAACGCAGTCTTCCCCTAACCACCACCTACTTCCCCGGACTACGTAAACTGAACTCTTTCCTCCGCCTTGCCTACACTGGACTACAATCCAACCCGGACATGAAAAACATCCTCCCGACCATACTACCCACCTGTCCAAGGGTTGCCTTTAGGCGCCCTCACCAACCTCCGTAATATCCTGGTCAGACCCTGCAAACCCCACACACCCAACCCTCCACCCACAATTGGTTGCAGACCGTGTGGCAGAAACAGATGCCATGTCTGCCCAATACTCCCACCTACCACAACCTTCCAGAGCCCCACCAACAGCACTACCTACAAAATTAAGGAAAACATAACCTGTCTGTCCTCCCACACTATCTACAAAATAAACTGCACACTCTGCCCAGCCTTTTACATCGGTCAGACAAAGAGACCCCTCCCCGAACGGATTGCCAACCACCGCAGCACAGTAAAACTCCTCAAAACCCAATTCCCCATAGCCGCCCATGCCCATAGCCACAACACCAACATCTTCAACCAGTGCTTCACACTGACCCCCCTCAAAACCCTACCTCCCGACTCATCAGAAGCTGAACTCCATCTGTGGGAACTTTCATTCCAGCATGTCCTACAGTCTAGACAAAGCCCTGGACTCAATATCCTATAACTTTATCTCCAACCTTCCCCCCCCCCCCCCCTCCAAAGCACGAGTTCATTGAATTGTACATACAATAAAACCTTCTGTGTGTGTGTGTATACCTTGCCTTTTGTTTGAATGGTGGTATGTATGTATGTATTGTATGTATGTATGAGAGTGTGTATCAATATTTAAATATTGACACCTCTAAGGGTGGATGTGTCTGAATGAATGTGTGTCAAGATGGGGGTGTCAGTATGCATCTCCCCAACCCCCATCCAGTCCTTGCCTCTTCCCAGACCCTTATTGAGAGAGAAAGTTGGTGACCTGGTGGGGTCAATTGTTTACGACCCAAGTTAGCAGAGCAGCAAATTTTGGCTGCTCAGTCGTCGGCTAGCCGATCACTGGAAATGTCTTCCTAACCTTCTGATGAAGGGGGCGGTGCCTCCGAAAATTCAAGTTCTCCAAAACTCACAAGGTGTCTACCATCTATGAACCTCAGGTAAGTCATCTTCTTTCTATCTCTCTGTCCTTTCCCCATTAATTGTTTTAAAACATGACAATGTCATTTCTATCTCATATTTATATATATATATATATATATGTCAGGAAATGACATCATGTTAATTAGAACAATTAATAGGGAAAGGACAGAGAGATAGAAAGAAGGTGACTTACCTGAGGCTCATAGATGGTAAGACACCTGGTGAGGGTTAGAGTACTTGAATTTTCGGAGGCACCGCCCCCTTCGTCAGAATGTTAGGAAGACATTTTCAGTGATCGGCTATCACTGTAAGGTAAGTCACCTTCTTTCTATCTCTCTGTCCTTTCCCTATTAATTGTTTTATATATACATGCACACACACAAATTAGTGTGCATATGGGTGAAAGATAAAAAGTAAAGTAAATATATGATAGAAATAAGAAGTGGTTTAAATATGCAGTTGTTGAAGGATAATGTTTCCAGTTTATAGTCTGCATTCGCTAGGATTTATTGGTAGGAATGGAATGTTCCCAAATATGGAGCTTTGAATGTGAGAAATATTGGAAATTGCTTTGTCCATCCTGCAGTGGTGTGCAATATTGTGATTATATTGTTGTGTTTGTAAAAGCAAGCTTATCTGGCAAATGATAAATGATGTGGGTGGAGATGTGGGTAATGTTTTCTTTGATTTTGTGGACTGATTGGTGGAAAATTGTAGTAGATTAAATTATATGGTAGACATAGAACCCTTCCTACTTTAACTAATTTGCTTATAAAAGGAATAAGCTAGTCATTATTCTTATATTACACATTTAAATAATAAATATTTACAATTTTTGTCTATTTGATTTATTAAATTCCTCTCTGTTCATCAGTTGGTGGTGGTGACAGTGTTCGGCCATATTGGACTAATTTCCTACAAGATACAGATCTCCTAGTGTTTGTTGTTGATGCAGCCGATGAACATGGGCTTCCTCAGGCTGTACGTGAAGTGAAAGCTCTTTTGGGTGATGAGAGATTGGCTCACGTTCCTGTGTTAATTCTTGCAAACAAACAGGTACCTTGCAACTCAAGTTACAATTTCTTTTACCTACATTCCATATTGTTTATAACTAATTATACCATAATCTTGAGTATTTAGAAATATTTTTGTCTTAGTTGTATGAAAAGTAATGGCCAACGGCTTCGACATATGTTCAGGGTGCCAAAAAATTACTGTTACACACTTTTAGGACTTATTTAAGGAGCTGAGAAGGTCCTATAGATGGAGTTCATCTTCTGAAGAATCTATGGGAACTCTCATTTCAACATGTCTTACAGTTCAGACACAGTCCTCCTCCCCTCAAAACCGACCATCCGTAACAGCACAAGCACATGAATTTCCATTGAAATATGTATATATATATATTTATTGACGGTAGGGGAAAAACTTCCAAAGATGCCATGAAACCCAAGTTTGACGGTGTGTGGGATTTTTACCCGCTAAAAACCACCTCCCTTTACAACGTATCCCCTCGCGGGAACAACCTGCTAGGCACTACTTCGTGAGGGCGGGTTGCCAATTGGCTTACAACTGAGTACTTAAGTAATTTCTAACACACGTTCACACATTGCGTCCTGCTGCCCTAAGGCATCACACTCACGCACGCACTTAGTCTTCATTGACACTCACACTTCAGTACACATACACTTCACTCCGCTAGTAGGCGTCTCGTACGTTGTTTCTAGGCGCTGCCTTTCTTCGATCCATAGTTTCTCCAGCACCTTGGTGGCGAAGTGCGTCACTGTGTCCCAGCTACCTTGGTCCTGGAGCATAAACGGTATTTCTTCTGGCTTCGCTTGCCGTCCGAGGAGCTCTTGTAATGCTGCTCTCTCTTCATTGAAGCGCGGGCATTCAAAGAAGACGTGTGCCATGTCCTCCACTTCTTCAGTGCATGCTGGGCACCCTTCGTCTTCTATGATTCCAAACCTCTTCTGGTACTGCTTGTAGCATCCGTGCCCCATCAGGAACTGGCTCAGCTCGCCGTGCTTCCGGTTTACCCATGTTCCTACATCAGGGATCAGCCGGTAGGTCCATCTTCCTTTGTCTGAGTTGTCCCATCGGTTTTGCTAAGACCTGATGGTTTTACGACTCTCTTCCTCCGCAATAACTCTTCTGTCTTCCTCGGCGTTTTGGCGAGCTCGATGAAATCTTCGCTGGCATTCTTCTGCCTCCAGCTCTATGGGCTTCATGCCGGCGATGACGCACACCGCATCGTAGGAGACGGTCCTGACCACGCTTGTGCAATAAGCTCCAGCAATCCTCTTCCTTAGAGTTGTCTTCTTCATGGCTTCCGCCCATACGGGGGCTGCGTAAACCAAGGCCGATCTAATGACTGACGCCAGTAGCTTCCTACAGCCCTGTCGAGATCCTCCGGTATTGGACATTAGCCTGGCCATGGCCCTAACAACCGTTGTAGCCTTCGCGCTAGTCTTCCTGACATGTTCCCCGAAGGTCAGCCTCGAGTCGATCCATACTCCTAGTTACTTGAGGCATGACTGGGAAACTATCATCCGGTTGCCCACTCTCACAGTGATGGTAACGAGGACAACTTCCCTCTTCTGGGCAGCTAACGTAAAGCCGCTGTTCCGAAGCCACTGTCCGATGGACTTTAACTGCTTCGTTAGCCACTCTTGTCACCTCTTCTAACTGTTTCGCCACGGCAACAACTGCCAAGTCGTCCGCGAACCCTATCAATCGGACTCCAACCGGCATCTCTACTCGTAAGACCCCGTCGTACATCACATTCCACAGAACGGGGCCGAGGACCGATCCCTGCGGGACTCCTCCTGTGACGATGTGTTGTACTTCTCCCTCGTCGGTATCGTACAGCAGCGTACGATCGCGGAAGTAATCTCCTATCATGGCCTTATGTACTCCGGTGCTCGTAGCAGTCGGAGTGTGGCCAAAATGTTGTCCCACCTGGCCGAGTTTAAGGCGTTCCTTACGTCGAACGTAATGATGGCGCAGTATCGTTTCCGTCCTCTCCTTCATTGTGCTCCCTTGATGGCCCTGTGCGCAGTATCAACCACCTCTCCTATGGCATCTGAAATATGTATATGTGGCAAAGCCTTGATGTGTGTGTATGTTCTTTATGCAATGATGTTTGGTTGTATGCATGTGTGTGTTTGTGTTAGTATTTCCATATAGACCCCTTTGAGGATGGATGTGTTTGAATGTGTGTTAACATGTGGGCGTTTGTATGCATCTCCACAACTCCCATCAATTCCTTGCCTCTTCCCAACTCCCGTTGAGAGAGTAAGTTGGTGGCATGGTGGAGTTAACTGTTTATGAGCTAAGCTAGCTGCACAGCAAATTCTGTCTGCTTAGTTGTCGGTTAGCTGATCACTGGAAATGTCTTCCTATCTTTCTGATGAAGGGGGCGGTGCCTCTGAAAATTTAAAGAACTCCAAACCTCACAAGGTGTCTACCATCTATGAACCTCAGGTAAGGCACCTACTTTCTATCGCTCTTTTCTGCCCTTGTTATTTGTACTGTGTCTGTTGACTGCACAGTGATGAATTCAAACTCTAGCAAGAAAACTGTTTGACAGCAATAATGAACACACACACAATGAAAGGTAACATTATTTGTAAAGTTGTGAAATATGATAAAAATATTGTGTATATATATGTGTCAGGAAATGACATTATCATGTTAATTAGATTAATTTTATATATATATATTGTGGCAGATCGGTCATTTCCTGCAGCTTCCTCAATATTTGAAATTTAGGGCGCCAGATATTTTTTCATAAAAACACCAAAGGATAATTTCAAGTTTAATTTTATTCAGAGCATTACATTGGTAATCTACAGGGCATGGTCACTCATTCATTCTCTGCTGACCCTCAAGATTTGTTAACGTAAATTAATGAAGCACTTAACAATGTCTTTAACTTTCTGGCATATCGCCCCCTAAATTCGGGGTGATTCAATCACGTGGCCGCAAGGATTCGCGGACCATAGTAGCTCCGTCTACGAGGACATTCTTGCCTGGACTGCATGTACGCTTCCACTTTCTCAGCCACATGACAATTCTTTACATAGGGTTCAGACTGCATTTCCGTCTGGACCCTGCCCTTTGACCTGTCCAGCTTGGGTGGCCCTACCAGGAGCTTAAGCTCCTGCCGACATAGCTCTTCAGGTCATAGCGGGACTCACAAGCCTCCCCACCACGACAAGGTAACAGACCATGGAGATGACATTCATAGTTTACTCTACACTAAACCACCTACAGATAAGGAATCAAGTAAATAATTTACTACAAAATTATTGCTTCTATTCTATACAAGATTACTTGAATTCCACTTTATGGTAACACATCCAAAATAAATACTAATAATAAAAACTAATTACTGTAGGTCTTCTATATTTTCACATATCTAAGTGTTATATGGCATTTATTTATTATATAATTATAAACTTGACTTATCCTAGTATTTGTACTATGTACTTCGAGAGTTTTGGATCAAATAAATTGAATTGATTTAAAAATACATTCATAAAAATTAACATATTTACTCAAATTAAAGGAATTAAATTTTTGGTTAATAAGATAGTTAATGATTTTCTCTTAATTATTTATTAATAGAAATACTTGCACCTTCACCAATGTAATATATTTGCATGATTATATAAGCCTTTCCAATTATAGTTATTTTGGTAATATTTATTGTAGCATACTAATACAGGGTGCATTTAATTAATGATGTAAATATATACTGTTGAAAGTACACAATAATAGCACCAAAAAAGGTCTCAGAAAACATGGTTCACAAAGTAATCATTTGAAAAGTAATTACCAGCCACCACTGACTGTGCTCATACATGTTGCCACAATGAGTTTTGAATCCCTTCAAACATCTGCCTAGCTAAATTTTAAATTCTTTACAAGCATTGACAGGATCTTGGAAGCTATAGTAAGGGTTGTCTTTGTCCAATTCTTCTTTGGCAATATCAGCACATTATAATTTGTCTCACCTTGGCATCAAAATTTACCTGTGCTCCATCATGCTTGACCTGCAACCTCCAACACTCGTAAACACAACTGATGCTCTGTTCAGAACTTACATAAGTGGCACTCTGTGTACCGTACTGTCATGCTAGTTATGTCTACAACCGTATGTCTGAATGTAAACAAAGACTACATCATGGACAGGCAGTGTTCACACAGAATTAAGTTGGTAGCTGTGAACCACAAAGCCACAAATGGTTCATTGGTCTTATGTTTACTGTTTCTGGTATTTTATATTTTCAATTGTATGTGTGTACGCAATTATTTACGACACTTCCTGTATACAGTCTCCCTATGTTGAACATTTAATTGTATATAATATTGTTTTCAGGACCTTCCTGGAGCCAAAAATCCTGACCAGGTTGCTGAAATTCTAGATCTTAATAGTATTCCTCGATCCAAGCACAAAGTGAAAGTACTAGGTACTACAGCTATCCAGTTGCAAGCAATTGAAAAGCATGAATCAATGACAAAAGTGAAAAATGCTTTATTATCAATGTGCTATGAATAATTCAATGTTCTATGTTTTTATATTGATGACATCAGTTTAAACATGTAAATATTAAATGAAAAAAAATATTACCAATTCATGGCTCATTAGCCTCAATCAAGTTCATAAAGTTATACCTGAAAGGAAGACACAATTCTTTTAGTGAGAAACTTTATTGCATAATGTGCATATATATATATTATTGTGACATAAATATAATTTTTTAAATCATTAAAAATATTTAACTCGTGTTATATGTTGACAACCAATAATTTAAGTTTTATCAATTGATAAAACCTGCTATAAAATAAATAAATTCATTCAATTAAATATTTACTCCAGGTCATTCTTAATTTGTTTGAATGGCTCAAACTTTAGTTTTTCTATTCTGAGTTGAGAAGAGGTAAGTAAAAAAAATTACAAAACACAGTTGGAGATAATTTGTTTCAAAAGAACAATGGAGTCAAAATATTTTTAATGAAAATTAAAAATAGTACTTAAATAAGTTGACCTTTAAATAGACAAACCATTGCATTCCAAAACTTTTTAATTATTAATATTTTTTGTGCTTAGCAAATGTTTCCTTAATGTATCTATTTATTTTTCATTATTTTACATATTTCTGGTATTAATTTCCTATTTACTGTATAAAAATGCATTATTATTTGAATATTACAAAATATTTCATTATTGCTAATGAAGTGTTTGTTTAATGATCTGAAATTTTTTACTTGTGTTCTGCTACAATTTCATTGCAATAATTAAAAAAATGAATTTATATGATCACAACACCTTTGGCTGGGCTTCTATTAAAAGAAATTCTTCTGTCTTTGAATTAACTTAAAAAATAATAATTAATGATTATAATATACAGCCAAACCTATATTGCCAAGTGCCTGAATTTTTCAACATACTTAGCATGTCTTCTCCCAATTTCTGTTCTTAATGGCAGTAAAGTCTACTCTGCATCTACTTCATTCTTTTAATATATGATTGCCCAATTTTTCCATTTATAGTTCTGTATAAATATATTTTCCCACCCTAATAATTTAAAAAAGTCTGCATCTTGGTGCAATACATATAAACTGAAAAATTCTTTCAATATTAAATCTATTTAGTTTATGAGATACACAACCAAAACACAATAGCATTGAAAAATTGATTTGGCACTGTCCTAGTCAAAACAATGTATAAGGAATTTCGTTCCTGATTAATTTATTTTATTTTACTTGTTCATTCAATCTCAGTTTTATTAATTGTCGATTCATAAATGCTTGCTGTCCACAGTATATTTAAATTCTCTCTTGACCATACTGTACACATGTATCATTGTCTTGTATTACATGTTTGTTGTAACTGTATTTTGTTCATAGAGAAGTACAAACAAAATGAGATTCAAATTGAATCAAGTTAGTTTCTATTATGGCATTCTCTTAAAATGTATCTAAAATTCCAGCTGTTGAATGATGGAAAACTTGAATAATTATATTCTAATTGAAATCTCTAATGACCAAATTATTTGTTGATTTTGCTTACTTATAATCCCATTTTAATTTCCTTGTTCCCCTATATAATGTCTCTTATAAACTCCCTTTTTTTTCTTGTTGATTGCCTGCCCAGGTACCTCTGTGTTTACAGGATTAATTTATTTGTGTAAGTATGCAACAATTATCTTCTTAAAATTTTAAAAACTCTACCAAAAAAGAAAGCTGATAATAACTTGACCAGAACTAAATAAAATTTGTTACTATTTTAATTTTACAGAATTAATCTGAAGACTGAGAAAGAATTAAAATCCTGGAGTTGAGTAAAACTTGTAGAAGTTTTAATTTACAAATCTTATGCATGTTTTTTTTCTGTGATTTTTTACAATTATTTTCTGTTGCGTGAAATAATGATCCATTCTGTTATATTTAGAAAGTTGCAAGATTTGTTATTTTTTTGTAGCACAACAATATTTCAGACTAAAGAATTATTCATGTACTTTGTTGATTTGACATTTATTCTTGAACAGGTTCCTTTGCAGAGTTTTGAAATTGTTATCGCATGTCTTCTTTAAAATGATTTTACTACTAAAAAGTGTTCTTTTACTATAATACACTGGTAAATATTATTCTTGCTTGATACTAAAAAGGCTAGTTTTCTGCTAAACATGCAAGTAAAGTCTCTGAGTAATTAAAGTGGATTTTTTTAAGTGTTGTTTTCAATACGACTTATGTTTGTTTTAATTTAACAAACATTCAATTGCAATCAGAAATTGTTAACAAGTCTACATGTATTCGAAATAATAATGATTTTTGAATGTAATGTTAATGTTTGACCGATCCTGTTAATTGATGATTGGTTCATAATAGTGAGAGACCAAAGAACGAAGGTTTTTCTGGTGTATCTGCTGCTTCAGTAGTCATTGGGCTTCCAGCCGGGTGAAAGTAGGCATTGGCCACGACGTTTCGACGGCGGTCACTGCCATCGTTTTCAAGTGTTTACTGCTGTCCGGAAAAACAAAAGGAACCGATATCACTACAAACTAAACGCACAGTCATCAATTTGTCCGATGATGTACTGGATGACAAAACCATCGCTGCACTTTTTAAAGAACTTAATTTTGTACCAACGAGCAGCAAACCTCCAGTCAAAGAAATCCTCTGCGGAATTGAAAACGCGGTACTTTTGTATCTCCTGGAATAGCTGAAGAAATTCGATGAGAGACATGCCGCATTATACGGATTGCCAAACCACAAAAACCAAACATGAAACGAGACGAACGAACAGCACTAAAACTGCTTCGTGAACGGGATGACCTAGTGGTTCTAAAGGCTGACAAAGGAAATGCGACAGTGATTTTGAATTCCCAAGATTATGACAGCAAAATGAAGGTCCTGTTAGCAGATGAGGCTTACCGCATAATACAGAAAGACCCTACCTCTGCTATTACACGGAAAACCCTTGCTCTACCCAACACGGCGGAAATTCCAAGTGAAACCAAGAAACGTCTCAGACCTAGAGCCGCTACACCACCAAGAATATATGGTCTGCCAAAAATACATAAGGAAGGAGCCCCACTGCGTCCCATTGTTAGCGCCATTGGCTCGGCGACTTACAATCTTGCCAAGTACCTTACTGGGAAACTGAGCCCTCTTGTGGGAAAGTGTCATCATGTGAAAAATTCATTGGAGTTTATAACAATTAAAGGCTTGACATTGGGACCGGATGATCTTATGGTCAGTTTTGACGTTGTGTCACTGTTTACGAAGGTTCCAATTGTTGACACTTTGAATTTACTTTCAAAACGTTCCCCCCAAGTGTGGTGGAACTCTTCCGTCATGCCTTTACGACCACATACTTTCAGTATGATGGTCGTTTATACGAACAAGTGGATGGTGTCGCTATGGGGTCCCCCTTATCGCCAGCCATCGCCAACTATTATATGGAGTTTTTTGAGGAGAAGGCTTTAGCGTCTGCACCATTGAAACCTAGTTGTTTCTTTAGGTATGTGGACGACACTTTCGTTATATGGCCACACGTCTCCCATCACCTCCAGTGCTTCCTTCAACATTTAAATGGAAGGCACCCAAATATTAAATTCACAATGGAGGTCGAGAAGGATGGAGTGCTTCCATTCCTCGATAAGGAGAAAAACGGACGGAACTTTAGGGCAGGGGTTTATAGAAAAACCACCCATACGGACCTTTATTTGAATGCCTTTAGTTGTCACCCACAGGTCCAGAAAGAGTCAGTTTTGAAAACTTTAGTGCACCGAGCACGGGCCATTTCCGACGAACAAAACCTCCCAGTTGAGTTGAAACATCTAAGGGAAACCTTTAGAGCCAATGGATATACACAAACCCAAATCTATCGGGCCTTTAAGAAAAGAAAAACGGGTAAAAATACCGTTGATTCTGAAGAAACAAGAACTGCGTTTCTCCCCTACGCCGGTCACGCAACTGCGAAAATTAGCAGGATGCTTGCAAAATATAATTACAAGACATTCTTCAGCACACACGGAAAAATCCGTGACCTACTGCGCCCCGTCAAAGATGACTCAATCGTCAGATGGCCGATCACTGGAAATGTCTTCCTAACTTTCTGATGAAGGGGGCGGTGCCTCTGAATATTCAAGAACTCCAAACCTCACAAGGTGCCTACCATCTATGAACCTCAGGTAAGTCACCTACTTTCTATCTCTCTTTACTGTCCTTATTAATTATATGTATATATTCTATTCAAGTCTGTGGAATGTTTTCATTATATTGCTATTCACTGGAAAGTTGGCAGCCACCACAAACAAACAAAAAATAGGCTATCTTCCTCTCCACCTGGAAATTGCAATTCTAAGACATTGTACAGTGCTCCTATACTGATAAACTATTATTTTCCATCAAAATTATCCGAAATTGGCTTCCATTTTCACCTTTCTGGACAAGAATGAAAATTTATAGACCTATCCTGTGAAATTATAAATTGGTTCATAGCATGTATTTAAATCTTTACTCCACAGCTATCTGCAATTGTTTATATTTATACTTTCTTTCGTGAATATATTTTTTCAGCCAAAATGATCATGTGTGATGACAGCTAGCTGTCTTGTAATAGGTATATCCATAACTAAATCTTCTTCCGTCATGAAATCCACAAGTGTCATTATCGCTGTAGGTCTGGTACAGAGCTTGGCGTTGGTGAGAGGCAATTGCAGATCTTGTAATGGTGGAGAACTTCCAGCAGTTGAAGAGAATATGTTGGATGGTTAGTGCCACCTCACTTGTGCTGTATTCCATCCTGTAAAAAAATGTGATGGTGGATTAAACTGGTGTGCAAGCTCCTGATTCTGGCAACTAACACCTGCTTTCTTCTGGATAATTCATTAGGGTAGGCTAAGTCCATGCTGTTACTGTCAGTCCCAAGGATTTTTTCCTTATGTAGCACTCTAGTCTACCTTCCCTCTAAGACCCCAAATTTGCAGTACCTACTGGTTGGTGCTAGTGTGGTTGAGGGAGGATTGTTTTGTAACTCAGGCAATCCACTCTGTAGTGTCCCGATATGCCCGTATGGGCCAGTATCCAAACATCCTGATCTAGCTGCCAGAGGTTTGTATTTTGCCTTTGTCCACGGGGTCCATCTGAATTAGGCTATTGGTGTTTGATGATTCTAGGCACAATTCTGTGGCCATATAGATGACATATATTTCTGATGTTTCCATATTTGAAGATAAGGATTTTTCTATACCTGTTGTAACTATACCACAACCAACTCCTAAGGTTTTGTGTTCGTTCGTGGCGCCGCCTCCAGAAAGCGCCCGTTGACAATTCGAATGTGCGAACAGTCGTTACTCAGAATGCATCCATACAAGTCATGTCATGTTATACTAAATAAAGTGCTAATCTAACGTGTATACTGCTTATTCAATACTATCCGTACTCACCCGGGGATCCGAAAGAACTATATACGCAACAACTGGCGACGAGGATGGGATTCCTGGGTGAGAAGAAACAACTCGGAAACAGCAAGTGAGCAAAGTTCAAAAGTGAAACGTAGGCAGCCATTGCTGTGGCAGTTGAACATTCAAAAAGTGAACATTCCGTTCGTCGAAAATACAAGTTCTGAAGTGGAAATTCGTAACTCAAGTCATCAATCACACTACAATTCAGATAAGTGGCATTTTAATTCAAGAAAATGGCTACATTAGGCGTGATTGAAGAATTCGACGTGAGTCAACCGCAGTCGTGGGACGCTTACGCTGAACGACTAGCGTTTTATATGCAAGCGAATGGAATCGAGGAAGTCGGTAAGAAGAGAGCCGTATTCTTAACTGTTTGTGGGGCAAAGACGTACGCCGTTGTTCGTTCTCTTGTGTCGCCGGAAGCTCCGTCAACGAAGTCGTATGACGAAATAACCGCTCTTCTTAAAGCACATTTCGCGCCGCAACCATCCGAAATATTTCAACGGTTCCAATTCCACCGTCGAAATCAACTTGCGGACGAAACTGTTAATACGTATATCGCCGAACTTCGTCGTTTAGCTGAACATTGCAATTTTGGCGCTACGCTAGACCTGACGTTGCGAGATAGACTTGTCTGCGGTATCCGAGACGAAGCTCTACAACGCCGGTTGCTCGCCGAATCTGCTTTAACCTTCGCGCAAGCACAGGAAAA
Organism: Eucriotettix oculatus; assembly: GCA_034510155.1. Classification (NCBI taxonomy): domain Eukaryota; kingdom Metazoa; phylum Arthropoda; class Insecta; order Orthoptera; family Tetrigidae; genus Eucriotettix; species Eucriotettix oculatus. Next base: position 3,768 of record JAEMUL010000110.1, on the reverse strand, counting down.
AGCTTTAGCAGCCGAAGCTGCTGCCCGACATACGAAAGAAATCCGAGGTGCTGGTACTATAAATGCAAATCTAGTCAACACGGATCCTCCGAAATACGAAAACCGACGCCAACGGTCGAACAAGTGTTCCGCTAAGCCACAAGGCGGATAGAATTCAATCGGAGCTTGTGCAAGTTGTGGTGGTAGTCATCATCGTGATAATTGCAAATTTCGAGATGCTGAGTGTCGCCGTTGCAAGAAAAAGGGACACATCGAGCGTGTTTGTCGTTCGAAGCCTGCGGAGAACTCGCAAGGGGACCGTGGAAGTTTTTCTCGTCGCCCACCGCCGACTCCAAAGGATAAGAAGCCTTCCAAGACGAGTGTATACAACCTCCAGCGTATCCAGACGTGCGAAATATCGTCCACTGCGAACGAAATCAAGACCGTCGTGCGAGTAAATGGAGTATCAATAGAAATGGACGTGGATTCTGGTGCGAAAGTTTCAATCATAGACCTGGAAACTTGTCGACGGATCTACGGTAACAAATTACCTCGTTTTAAGAAGTCGCCGTATATTCTTCGCGACTACAACCAGCGAACTGTGGAGATTGTAGGCATGTTGGATGTCCCAGTCTGCTACGGAAAATTCAATGGAAAGTTGCCACTACTAATCTCGAAGAAGGAAAGGAGAAGTCTTCTGGGATTGAGTTGGTTTACTGCTCTGGGAATTAAACTCGACGGTATTCTACGCGTGAGTTCGACGTCGCCAGAGGCAGTGTTGGCAGAGTTTCCCGACGTTTTCAGTGAGGAACTGGGGGCATACAAAGGACCGCCGGTAATGCTACGATTGGATCCGATGGTTAATCCTATCCGACTCAAGGCTCGGAAATTGCCCTTCGCGCTTATTCCGAAGGTGGATGTGGCAATCGACCGACTGATAGATCAAGGAGTTCTTGAAGCAGTCGCCGACTCCGAATGGGCTACTCCAGTAGTCCCTATTCTGAAACCCGATGGTACTATTCGTCTATGCGGAGATTACAAATGCACGATTAATAAGGCTCTTCGACAAGATCCGTATCCAGTACCTGCCGTCAACCGACTCCTCGCCGAACTCGCAGGAGGTCGTCACTTCGCAAAACTGGACTTGTCGCAAGCGTATTTACAACTCGCCGTCGATGATGCATCCGCAATGGCCCAGACCATTGTCACTCACCGAGGCGCATTCAAGTGCAAGAGGTTGCAATTTGGGGTTTCCACTGCACCAGGCATCTTTCAACGATTCATCGAAACGTTGCTGGCTGGGATTCCCGGAGTCATTCCATACTTTGATGACGTGCTAATCAAGGGTGCTACGCCGGAAGAACTCGCAGGAAACTTACGCGAGGTGCTTCTACGATTTTCTGATTCTGGCATTCGAGCGAATCGAGAAAAATGCATCGTCGGGACTACAAGCGTTACATTCCTGGGTTATCTGGTTGATAAGAACGGCGTGAGACCTACTACAGACAAGATCGACGCTATCCACAACGCGCCGAGACCTAAATGCAAAGAGGAATTGCAAGCATTCCTGGGGTTGCTGAATTTTTACCACGTCTTCCTTCGTAACAAGGCCGACATCGCGGAGCCACTGCATCGCCTACTGGACAAGGGAGCGCCGTGGAAGTGGACTCAAATTCATGACACCGCATTCACAGGGGTTAAGAAGCTGCTGTCATCGAACACTCTTCTCGTCCACTTTGACCCCAAGAAGCCCATCATATTGACGTGTGATGCTTCACAGTACGGTACCGGAGCTGTGTTGGGACACCAGTTGGCACCGGAAGTGGAGGCACCCGTCGCTTTTCATTCAGCGACGATGAACGATACCGAGCGTCGTTACGCCCAAATCGACAAGGAAGCACTTGCGATTATACGTGGCGTTAAAAAATTCCACGATTACTTATATGGTCAGACATTCGAGATCCGGACGGACCACAAGCCGCTGCTTGGTTTGTTGGCTAAAGACAAGCCTACTCCGGACATGCTATCGCCACGCATGCAGCGATGGAGTCTTTTGCTGGGAGCTTATGACTACAAGCTGGTCTACAAGCCGGGGAAGACCATTGGCCATGCTGACGGATTGAGCCGATTACCTCTACCCACCGACGAACTCGAAGTTCCGCCGCCGTGCGAGGTCCTCTTGCTTGAGGCATTGGACAAGCCGCCGCTTACAGCTTCGGAGATTGCGAAAATGACGTCGAAGGACCCGCTCCTGTCGCGTGTCCTCAACTGGGTGTGGAGGGGATGGCCTGCCGGAAAGTTGAGCGACGAATTCACGCCATTCATCCGGCGTCAACATGAATTATCAGCTCATAGAGGATGCCTGCTATGGGGTTGCCGCGTCGTTATTCCGAGCGAAGCAAGGCAGCACATTCTTGAGACGTTGCACGATTCTCATCAAGGCATCGTCAAGACTAAGGCACTAGCCAGGAGCTACGTTTGGTGGCCGAGCATCGACGCGCAGATCGAGGACGTCGTCAACCGATGTGAGACGTGCCAGTTAACTCGTCATGCACCACCGAAAGCACCTGTTTTCCCATGGGAATGTACTAAGAAGCCGTGGTCTCGACTTCACATCGATCACGCTGGCCCATATCAAGGTTGCATACTTCTTCTAGTCGTCGATTCGTATTCCAAATGGCTGGAAGTGATTCGAGTAAAATCGACAGACGCTATTTCGACAATTCAAGCACTACGACCATTGTTCGCTACGCATGGTATTCCTGACACCATCGTGTCCGACAATGGAACTGGCTTCACCTGCGCCGAGTTCCAGGAGTTCGCCAGTAATAATGGTATTCACCATATCGCCGTCGCTCCCAAGCATGCGTCTTCGAACGGACAAGTCGAGCGAATGGTTCAGACTGCGAAGGATGCGCTGAAGCGAATCATTGTTGGAAAGTGGCACCTGAGGCTCGCAAGATTCCTGCTAGCCCAGCATTCTACTCCAAGCGCCACTACAGGCACGTGCCCCGCCGAACTTCTAATGGGACGTCGCCTCAAGACCTGCTTAGACCGTCTGCACCCCGACTTCTCAGCGGAAATGTCGTCAAAGCAAGAACAACTCCAAGCAGATGCCAGAGCCAATCCACGACTCCGAGTCTTCGCGCCGTTAGACCAAATCCACGCGAAGGGCTTTGGAAACTATCCGAAGTGGGTTCCGGCAACAGTCATCGAGGTCACCGGTCCAGTATCCTACCGCGTGCAGACCCCTGATGGACAAGTCTGGCGTCGTCACGTCGATCAACTCCGTCGACGTATCAATGGTACAGATCCGACCAACAGTGATGAACCCGAAGAGGACTCCGAGATTCAACCCGAGTCCGAGATTCATCCGACTGGGACCATGGCCGCCGCAGCTGATCCAGAGGAACCACCTGCGGGAAACCATGAACCACCTGATGCAACTTCAATCCAGGATTCGTCAGGAACGCCGATCCGCAGTCCGTCGACTCCTGGGACCCAAGCAAGGGCGAGGTCCTTGCCTGCGAGGAATCGTCGTCCTCCACCCTACCTATCGGACTACGAAACTTAGGGGGGAGGAATGTTGTGTTCGTTCGTTAGAACGTTTCGTTCGTGGCGCCGCCTCCAGAAAGCGCCACCGGCTGACGCGAGAGTGGGGAGGACCCGTTGACAATTCGAATGTGCGAACAGTCGTTACTCAGAATGCATCCATACAAGTCATGTCATGTTATACTAAATAAAGTGCTAATCTAACGTGTATACTGCTTATTCAATACTATCCGTACT
>JAEMUL010000109.1:0-19708 GCA_034510155.1 Eucriotettix oculatus | reverse complement strand
AAGTCCGCCATGTTAAAACGGTACCTATTAATCGATATCCCATTTGTTGGTCAACGTCCACCATATGTTTTCTTCTTCCTCTAATCTGTTAAGAACGGATCTTAGGGATTCTTTCTACGCATGTTATTTTTAACAACCATTTCCTAATTTTTACACTTAAATTATCCGTGAATAATTTTATATTTTTAATGAAAGCCTTCCTTACCTTTGCTATCCAATTTTCATGTATACTATACTTCTACGGTTCTTAGCTATTACGCTTTCCAAGTAGCAGAATTACTTAACTTCCTTCAAAATATCCCTTCCCAATCTAAAAACCTTCTGCTATTCCATTGTTTCCCTTACTAAACTCCATTATCGTGGATTTTACCTGATATTGAATTATTTCTCATGCCCACTCTTACGGTCTGCAAGTCTTATTCTGACTCCACTTTACCACAACATAATCACAAAAGCGCAGGGATTTTGTTTCTTATCTTTGCATATTCTTATCTTCCATTTTCGGTTTTCACTTTCTTCATTGCCTGATCTAAATTTAAGTCAAGCAGCATGTCTGCAGATTGTATCCTTCTTATTCTCCAGTCTTGATTTCTGGTTTCTTATCTTCATCTTAAATTCTAATTACTGCTGACTACCATCTGTAGATTTTAGGTAATAGCCACATTTCTCAATATTTTATTATTTCATTTTTAAATTCAGTAAAGTTGCTTAATAGTTGACATTATCAAACGCTTTTTCTAAATCTACAAATCTACCGATCTGCTGTCCTGATGATCTTGCAAATATTTTCCCTCTCTTCGAATGTTTCTTTGATTTGATAAGGTGCGTCAATTTTCTCTTTTACCATAAAAATATACTATCCACTTGTTTCTTTTCTTGTAGTAAAGCTTCTTTGACAGTTTTTCAATTCCTATCTATCGCATTTTTCAAGAATCAGTTCTGCTCTTTACCTTTTTTTCATCCCATGTTTTCATCAATCAGGTTTATCTTTATTGTGTTATCCAAGTTTGTCTATTGATTTTAGATATTCATCATATTTTGTATTTTCCTGCTCTTGTCAATTTTTCCTTCGAGAGCGTCAACACCTCTTATATGTTTATTTATCCTATTTCTATTAATCCCCTCTCGATATCTTCAGGATGTTCTTCTTAATCAGAAGATTAAGGACTGGACTTAATGTCCCTTCTATTTTTCAATTATTTTGACTAATGTCTTTCGTTATCACATTTAATTTTATGGCAAGAAAAAATCTCCCATCACATTAGTTCCAATGACGTATGAATAAATATTCATTGAGTACATTTCTGTTGAGTTACATGAATTCATTTCCATTTCTAGATCTCTGCCACTGCTGGAGACTGTGGAGCTGCAGAATAACGTACTCACGACTCTTCCCCTTGGCACCGTGACCTCGCCAGGCTTATGGAGTGGACTACGAGGTGACATGGGGCCTACTGTACGAACTTGGGAGAATGAAGCTGAAACTCCTGGCACTTGACACTGTCGCTAATTGCAACACATTACTGAAATTAATTGTAGTCTACTTAACATAATGGAGACTCATCAACACTTGAGGGAGACGTGCAGCAACCTTGACAAGACGAATCGTGTAATTAATAAAGAATACAATGTACATTGGAAAGATAAAAACAAAAAAATTCTTTTAATTTTTTGTCAATGATTGTGATTTTTCGATCATGAAATGCTAAATAAATTGATGAAATAATTTCATACAAAGGATTGTTTTGCTCCAGGGCAAAAGAACAGGTACTTATCGACTTAACACGTTGGAATACTTGTTTCAATTTACTAAGGGATGCATATTAGTGACTGAAATTAAGAAAACTTATAAACACCCCAAATATAATGACCAAAATTCAACATATCTATGAGTTTTTAAGAGTAAAAGCATACAGTGTGTAATATTGTATTTAAATAGGTCACAGGGAAATAAAATAGTGAGGGGACCCGATAGTAGATTAACGCGAATCTCTGACTATAAGTACATATTTCAAGGATAATTATAGTTATTTGACAACTGTATGAGCTCACGATATCTTTTACATAGAGGGCTCCTCAATACAAATGGCTCGACCTACATTATATTATACATTATACAGTATATTTTCCAGTCATAAGTATAATTGCAATGATTCTAATATTTACAAATTGTACATCAACAATCACCATTTCAATACATCCTTTTTCAAATGGAGTTATAATGATTACACAATGAATATTAGTCATAACTCATGATTAAATACACTATTATTAGTAAAGACTTACAGTCAACGTGCAATTAATTATGGAACTCGAAGAAATTAGTATACTGAAAAATACTTTATATTGTCAATATAATTAACAAAAAATGACATGACAATTTGTCTTCACAAAGTCAAAGCCATGAACAATTAGTAGTGTAATGAGAAAATTTTGATGATGATCTTTAAACCATATCTGTTATAATTTAGCTTCTATTAAGGTTACCAAACTGTGGTTGGAAGTAAATATCAGAATTTTAATGTTTACAAACCTGACTGTATTTCATTCCAATACAAAACTACACGATTCTTTTGGATTTCACTTTCTGTATAAATAATTCCATAGCCGTCTTCTTATATCATAATATAGTTCTACATTTTTCTAATCTTCCTTTGTTTTACTTTCACAATAGTGACTCTGTTTTGACACAGTAACTGCTATGTCATGTATTGGCACTACAGCTGTATATAAGATACTGCCAATTGCCTGTCTGTATTCTGTTCATCTAACATTTTTCTATTTTACTCGGGTAAAGATCTCGATGACCGTAGGAACCTTCCATTTCATATTTCTTCGAAATGTAGCTCACGTATTGGCTGTAAGCAATTTTTACAGTTCCATGCTACTTCCGTATACTCAAACAGCAAAAATTAATGATCCGGTCCTAGATCCTTTACTTTGATTTCATCTGATATTTATGATTTAAACTTCTCTAACTTATAACATTTTACAATCACTTACATGACTGACATCTACATGGATATCTACAATAATATATTTTTGAAAATAGACCCAAATTGGATTAGTCCTGTGATTTGTAGACATTTATTTAAAATCCATTCCTATGTCTACACGATTGTTTTAATCCTTAGAGACTCTTTTTTAAGTTGCAGACTAATGACTTTCCATTTTCATCTTAATAAAGTGAGGGTTGTTTCATAAAAACTGTAACATCCAAATGGCTTTTCAGATAAGCAGCCATTATAGCATTTTCCCATTCATTTTCTTGTGTGCTGTTCAAAGCTTCGTTCACTGTCGTTGGGGATACAAAATTCTTCTTTAAGTACTGTAATCAGCTTTTAGAACATCCTACTGTATTCATTTCTCTCTCTTCTAGAACGTCTTGTTTAATCTTGATCCTCTACATCTGAATGTATTGGTTCATGTACAGCAGATGTTTTGACGTCTCCTTACTTTGGAATTTTTCTTCTCTTCAATTTTCCTTTACTGACAATTTTCTTCCATCCTGGAGTTTCCTTTTCAGCAGTAGGTGGAGTTTTTCAGTAGAGCTTCTTGATGCAGTTGTGCCATACATTAGTTGCATCACATGATGGTTTCCTTTCGTTTAACAACTCAATTGATTCACAGTCTTCTGTAGTAACATATGTCAATACACGAATGAGTTGACCCTTCAAAAATAAATCCTCATATATTTAAGTAATATTGCCATAGCTGACTATATTAATTTCCTTTCGGTGAAACATGAGACATCAAATTGTTCAGGGATATATAAAACATCTAGGGTATCTAAATTAAAACCACAAAACTTGGATGAAATATAAAGTAACACTTTAGTTTTTTCTTCAGTCTTCAAACAATTACCATCACCAATTCCTTCACCATGCATGGGAAAAAAGTCTCGAAATAAATATCTTATTGGATTTGTGAAATCTTAAGCTCCGCAATCAAGTAAACAAACACCGTAGTCCTTCTTTACACTTTTGTTTGATGTCTTGGCTCTCAAAGCTTTGTATTGCCTGGTGACTAGTTTAGCTTCACCTTTCTTCTCATTCCTCTTACACTAATCCTGACTTAGTCTGACATTTACCACCACAATTATAAAAAAACACTACTCGTTAGTATTTGCCATCTTGTTTCGTCAGTACATAATTTTCGCCATAATTTTTTTTTTGTTATTTCGTACCTTTAGTTTGCTTCTTATAAGAAGTTTCAGACAATTCTTTAAGAATTAATTTACTTCTAATCTTACTCGATGTGAATTCAGTTTTTACAAATTATAACGACCCAATTCTTGTTATACCTCCGAGATACAAACCTGGTAGTATTATTTGCTTTGATTCTCTAATTTCGTAGTAAAAGAATTTCTTTGGGTTATGTATTCTTGCATGGTCATGTTTTCCGTCTTCTTCAATCTAACCAAACCGTCCAAAAATTCTACTATGTGAAGAGTACACCCTGTAGTTAATTTCTTGTTGTGCTTTTACATTCTTCTATGGTATCTCCTTCGTCGGAACCATCCATAGTCTCCCAAAAGAGTCCTTTAAACATTAAGCATTAAACTAGAAAATCAAATTATAGAAATTCGATCCGTGTAGCTTTGGGCAACAAATAACTTGGTCACGATTTTCGGCCATTTTCGCATGCTTTTTAAATACTTTAAAATCTTTACTCTTGGATCAAATTCTTCTTAACGCCCTGGGCGCCATAACCTGTTGTAATTTTGCTTCTCTTAGGCACAGAAAAACTTTGTTGGAAGTAAACATAACAACATGACTTCATTTCGTACAATACACAACTAAACTTGATGTTTTCCCACACGATTACCAACTTTGACGAAAGAAATATTGTGCCAAATTCTGGAAATGTATTTTCAAAGGTCAAGATTTAGAGTCGTCTTTTAGCGTCAATAAAAACTCAATAAACTTAATCAAATTTTGCATGCAGGACCCAAGCTACAAGCAGATATAGTTGATTTGATTATTCGTTTTCAATGTAACAAAGTTGTATTGGTCACCGACATTCGCCAGATGTATCGAAACATACTCATAAGGAAGACCGACCAGGATCTCCAGCGTATCCTCTGGAGATTTAATCGTGAAAAACCGATAAGGGAATTTTTATTGACGACGGTAACTTACGGGGTTTCAGCTAGCCCATACCTAGCGATTCGCACGATGGTCGCTGATGACGCCATTTTAAATTTTATGTACATGGATGATTATGTGTAACATGTCAGTAGCATCGCGGCTTACAACCGAATTAATCAGTTGTTATCTCATCTATCAACGGAACACTAAGCCCTGACGGCAGACAATTTAACTTTCGTTTCGGAATATGAACACTCAGCCAAAATTCTCAGGTCGGTGTGGAACCAAATTCAGATCATTTTACATATGATGTACCCATCTGACTTGTCAAGGTTGCTGCACGAATTCCTCAAGTGATGATGAGTCTCCATTATATTAAGTAGACTACAAATCAATTCCGAATGAGTTACAATTAGCAATAGTGCTTTGTTCAACTAATCCTTCGGACAACGTATTTCGCCTTATTTGTTTAATAATTTGAAAGTAATAAGAATTTATATTAAAATTAGAATATATTAATTTAAGTAATAATAAAGTACGACGACACTGTGAACGAATTAAACTGTATTTAGAATATATAAATTGTAATGTTTTTTATCTTTGAAGGGGTAAAAGAAGAGGGGATTTGGTTAGATCATCTTTGGAGGAGGTGTTATCGCTGGCCGTAGCGAAGCAAACGGTGTATTTTGATGATTAAAATAATTATATTTTAAAAAAGGAATTCTACGACGTGTATTAATTGCAGTCATATGTAATTAAGAAATAAAATACTTTTAGGAAAGACTGTTTCATTGGAATGATTTTCTTTTCTCTGACGTCTGCTCAATGTAAGAGTACATACAGCATTTGAAATTATTAGTGCAATCAGCTGTTCATATAGGAGATCGGACGCATCTGGGCTGACTGATGACGTCACCGTGAGGACGCATTAAATACCTCCAGGAGTCATCCCGCAGTGGAGGATTGTTGGACGCATTAAAGGAAAAGACAATTCCGTTCAAGAAGTAAGATAAAAAAGAAAAAAATTAAACACTTATTTTTTTAAACTATACACACTTTTCAATTTCAGCTCTGAACTTAATATTAAATTATGTTGATCTCCCCACCTTACGCTGACGATAGTTTTTTCGTGCTTGATGGCAGCCAAATTAGTCAATTAATACCTTACGAAAAATGTATAAATGGTGGCATTTTTAATAAATATATGTATTGTCAAACCCACAAAATTAATTTTGTTTGTTTTCAGTGAGGGTTTTATTCCATTTGCGTACTATATAATGATGTCATGGAACAGCTTACGAATATGAAGCCAAGCGTATATAAACCTACTGAAATCAAAAATGAAACCGTTGTAATTCATTACATAAAATTTCGTATTTTAAATTAATTTCTGAATTATTGAGAAACTAGGACCAATTATTCAGTTTGCCTCTAGTTTTCTTGTGACACGTACAAATTTTTTGACTTGTTCTACCTCTGTGTCCAGCGCCGCTCTGTCGCAATCCAAACAGAATTTATTATTCCCCACACCTGACATACTTTCTCTTTTGTTATGGAAGAGAATTGATAATTATAATGTTGGAAACTTATTATAATTTGAACAAGTATGTTAAATCTGATGTGTGGGTTTTGTATTTCATATCATTACCCGAAAATGAATTTATAGTTAGCTCAATATTTCCAACTTTCAAGAACATATATTAAAATACAATTTAAAATCGACACTAAAAAAATTCTTATTGACTGCATATTTTCCTAAACAAAAAAAGTAATAAATAGTGATATAAATTTGCGAATTCAAGAGTAACTAGTCACATGTCTAATCCCCTTTTTTCACTCCTGCTTCTATTAATTCGCTGTTCAAATCCAAGGAAGTCTAATTGATATGATCATGATGTTACACTTTCCAGGCTGATCGTAATTGTATCCACACTCATGCATCATATAAAAATATCATATTGAGCGTCTACTGGAGTAAGCAATTTTTTCACAAAAAACGTATAAAAAAATCTCAATCTTGTGTTTCTATTCTCCATTGAGCTCACAAACTCATTACAACTTTGCTCTGTCAATTTTCAAGCACCTATAAAGAAATTAATTTTGTGAAAATACTTGAAGACGAGGGACCGAATTCGGTATCGAGAGGAAAAATAATATTTCCTTGTATTAAACAAACGTGGCAGAACGAGTCTGAAATGTCTAATAGATTTCACACATGTCTGTGTTTACTATGTGTTTGTTACAGAAATATAAATGTTAAAATGAGTTCAATATAAAAATATAGCGTTGATTTAATTAAAATCTTAGAACTTCTGGTCCCAATGTCACCATCCACTGTAGTCTCTGTGGTTGTCCAAAGCATGCCAAAGTAGGAATATATATAAATATATAATAAATTACTAAACGTGATAATCAACATTGTTGAGGATTTCCGTCTAAGGTCAACAATACTTCCGTTACCTAGCATCACTTCATTTGAAGCTCTTGCGCTTTGCGAATCGAGACACAGAGAATCTGACGGAAAGTAAAGAGAAAGAGAGGAAAAAGGGAAAAGGTGAGTTTGCTAAGGCTTTGTATTTAAAACAATGTTTCGACGACTGTTGTGCTGTTTGTGTTTGCAGACCCCTGAGGACTCTGTTGAGTCGGAGCCCCCAGCAGCTCCCCAACCTCCTCCACGTCCCTTGTTTACGAGGGAAGAAATACTGAATTATAAATTTCCGTTGATTTTCCCGATCGACGATGTATCGGACATGGAAGACTGCGATGATATGTCCGTCCGCGCTCCCTCCCTTACCTTTTCAGATATATCAAGTTTTTGTAGCGGAGACGAAAACAACCCCTTTGCCCCTTATCGAGTAACAACCCCTATTGACATTCCAAAACGTATCGTCTCTTCATATTAACACTAAATTCTTTCTTTCTTCCCCGTGGACTATCAAAATTTCGGTTTTAAAAATTGTTTGTTAAATATTCGTAACATTGTTTGGATACAAATCTTTGGTAAATCACTGTCTATTTTTGGAAATGTCCGCGATAAAGCGCCCCGCGCGCGTCCTGCAGGACTTCAAGGTAAGGACCAACTTACATTCTGCTATGGAACACTGTAGCTATTATAATTGTAAATATAAGTGATGAGATGATTCTTCCCAGAACACAATAAAGCACCACTGCAACACCATGGATGACATCACCATGATCAGAGCAGGACGCAAATGGTCCAGGCATTGGTCCTAATAAACAGACGTAAGTTTTTCCTATTCTATTTCTCTTTACAATCCAAACTACAAATCTACTTGATGTTTAATTTATTTATTTGTTGTATTTCAGACTAGAAAGATGCCGGATCCGAGGAAAGAGGAAGTCTTCACGCTCCAAACCTGAGGACGTCTGGTTGGCCTCAAGTATATTCTTCGGTCTTTAGACAATTTTCGTAATACGTCGACTCATGCCTCAAGACGAGTGACTCATCGTACGTATTTTAGGGTTTTTCTTTAATCTCCAATTAACAAAGTGTTTTTAAAATAATATTTCTCTGTTTGTAATCTGTAGAACCTCACTGGATTACGTCGACAGCGACTGGTTTCTACACGCGCCCACTATTGAGCGGTTGTCTTCCAGCATAACAAAATTCCGTCGTTGGCTTTGGACACTTTCTGGTTAGTTCTTTACTTGTATATATATATTTTTTTCTATTATTGATGTCATATTCATTTCCGTATAACTAACATAACGTTACCTAATTATCGTATTCCATCCTCTTTCTCACCACATTCCTTCCTAAACTAATTTTACAAGTCCGCCATGTCTTAAAACGTTATCTATTGATCGATATCCCATTTGTTGGTCAACGTCCACCATATGTTTTCTTCTTCCTCTAATCTGTTAAGAACGGATCTTAGGGATTCTTTCTACGCATCTAATTTTTAACAACCATTTCCTAATGTTCACAGTTAAATTATCCGTGAATAATTTTATATTTTTAATGAAAGCCTTCCTTACCTTTGCTATCCAATTTTCATGTATACTATACTTCTACGGTTCTTAGCTATTACGCTTTCCAAGTAGCAGAATTACTTAAATTCCTTCAAAATATGCCTTCCCAATCTAAAAACTTTCTTCTATTCCATTATCGTGGATTTTACCTGATATTGAATTATTTCTCATGCCCACTCTTACGGTTTGCAAGTCTTCTTCTGACTCCACTTTACCACAACATAATCACAAAAGCGCAGGGATTTTGTTTCTTATCTTTGCATATTCTTATCTTTTCCGTTTTAACTTTCTTCATTGCCTGATCTAAATTTAAGTCAAGCAGCATGTCTGTAGATTCTATCCTTCTTATTCTCCAGTCTTGATTTCTGGTTTCTTTGGTTCATCTTAAATTCTAATTACTGCTGACTACCATCTGTAGATTTTAGGTAATAGCCACATTTCTCAATATTTTATTATTTCATTTTTAAATTCAGTAAAATTGCGTAATAGTTGACATTATCAAACGCTTTTTCTAATTCTACAAATCTTCCGATCTGCTGTCCTGATGATCTTGCAAATATTTTCCCTCTCTTCGAATGTTTCTTTTATCTTTGATAAGGTGCGTCAATTTTCTCTTTTACCATAAAAATATACTATCCACTTGTTTCTTTTCTTGTAGTAAAGCTTCTTTGACAGTTTTTCAATTCCTATCTATCGCATTTTTCAAGAATCTGTTCTGCTCTTTACCTTTTTTTCATCCCACGTTTTCATCAATCAGGTTTATCATTATTGTCTGATCCAAGTTTGTCTACTGATTTTAGATATTCATCATGTTTTGTATTTTCCTGCTCTTGTCAATTTTTCCTTCGAGAGCGCCAACACCTCTTATAAGTTTGTTTTTCCTATTCCTATTAATCCACCCTCGATATCGACTGAAGAACCTCCTGATGTAGCAGATTTTCTAATTACTATCTTTTTGTTCTCATCCCTTTCTTGAGGTTCTTAATTTCTGGATGTTCTTCATAATCAGCAGATTAAGGCTTGGGCTTAATGTCCCTTCTATTTTTCAATTACTTTGACTAATGTCTTTCGTTATCACATTTAATTTTATGGCAAGAAATAATCTCCCATCACATTAGTTCCAATGACGTATGAATAAATATTGATTGAGTACATTTCTGTTGAGTTACATGAATTCATTTCCATTTCTAGATGTCTGCCACTGCTGGAGACTGTGGAGCTGCAGAATAACGTACTCACGACTCTTCCCCTTGGCACCGTGACCTCGCCAGGCTTATGGAGTGGACTACGAGGTGACATGGGGCCTACTGTACGAACTTGGGAGAATGAAGCTGAGACTCCTGACACTTGCTAATTGCAACACATTACTGAAATTAATTGTAGTCTACTTAACATAATGGAGACTCATCAACACTTGAGGGAGACGTGCAGCAACCTTGACAAAACGAATCGTGTAATGAATAAAGAATACAATGTACATTGGAAAGATGAAAACAAAAAAATTCTTTTAATTTTTTGTCAATGATTGTGATTTTTCGATCATGAAATGCTAAATAAATTGATGAAATAACTTCATACAAAGATTGTTTCGCTCCAGGGCAAAAGAACAGGTACTTATCGACTTAACACGTTGGAATACTTGTTTCAATTTACTAAGGGATGCATATTAGTGACTGAAATTAAGAAAACTTATAAACACCCCAAATATAATGACCAAAATTCAACATATCTATGAGTTTTTAAGAGTAAAAGCATACAGTGTGTAATATTGTATTTAAATAGGCCACAGGGAAATAAAATAGTGAGGGGACCCGATAGTAGATTAACGCGAATCTCTGACTATAAGTACATATTTCAAGGATAATTATAGTTATTTGACAACTGTATGAGCTCACGATATCTTTTACATAGAGGGCTCCTCAATACAAATGGCTCGACCTACATTATATTATACATTATACAGTATATTTTCCAGTCATAAGTATAATTGCAATGATTCTAATATTTACAAATTGTATATCAACAATCACCATTTCAATACATCCTTTTTCAAATGGAGTTATAATGATTACACAATGAATATTAGTCATAACTCATGATTAAATACACTATTATTAGTAAAGACTTACAGTCAACGTGCAATTAATTATGGAACTCGAAGAAATTAGTATACTGAAAAATACTTTATATTGTCAATATAATTAACAAAAAATGACATGACAATTTGTCTTCACAAAGTCAAAGCCATGAACAATTAGTAGTGTAATGAGAAAATTTTGATGATGATCTTTAAACCATATCTGTTATAATTTAGCTTCTATTAAGGTTATTAAACTGTGGTTGGATGTAAATATCACAATTTAATGTTTACAAACGTGACTCTATTTCAGTCCAATTCTTTTGGTGTTAGAATTAATATTATGTAGTATTGGTTATGGTTTACCAACAAGTAATATCCTTCGGGTGTAGAACGAGGTTACCAGATGCGTCGTATATTAAGGAATGTACAGTGTATGGTTTCTATCGTGGATTGGAGGCCACATTAGTTGGTGTTGGCTTGCGAGAAGTTTTTGGTCTTGTAAATGCCGTAGCTATTTTTCCTGCATGGCATGCAAGTCCCAAGTCCGTATTCTCTTGAAGAAACATTGGAATAGAGCGTTTCGGTCCCACGACGCTAGTTGAGTTTCACTAAATTCATGTCGCCAAATTTTTCCAACTCTATGCTTCCAATGACTTCTAACGGTTATTTTCACCTTCATATAAACATAATAGTGAAAGAATATGTATCACTAATATTTATTTAATGTTATTTGGTGTTTCTCCACATATTACTCGATATGTCTTCTCAGGGTTGCTACACGACTCCCTCAAGTGATGATGAGTCTCCATTATATTAAGTAGACTACAAATCAATTCCGAATGAGTTGCAATTAAGATAGTGCTTTGTTAAACTAATCCTTTGGACAACGTTTTTCGTCGTACTTGCTGAATATAATAAATATAAGCCTGAATTTGAAAGTAATAAGAATTTATATTAAAATTAGAATATATTAATTTAAGTAATAATAAAGTACGACGACATTGTGAACGAATTAAAGTGTATTTAGAATATATAAATTGTGATGTTTTTTATCTTTGAAGGGGTAAAAGAAGAGGGGAGTGGGTTTGATCATCTTTGGAGGAGGTGTTATCGCTGGCCGTAGCGAAGCAAACGGTGTATTTTGATGATTAAAATAATTATATTTTAAAAAAGGAATTCTACGACGTGTATTAATTGCAGTCATATTTAATTAAGAAATAAAATATTTTTATGAAAGACTGTTTCATTGGAATGATTTTCTTTTCTCTGACGTCTGCTCAATGTAAGAGTACGTACAGCATTTGAAATTATTTGTGCAATCAGCTTTTCATATCGGACGCATCTGGGCTGACTGATGACGTCACCGTGAGGACGCGTTAAATACCTCCAGGAGTCAACCCGCTGTGGACGACTGTTGGACGCATTAAATGAAAAGACAATTCGTTTCAAGAAGTAAGCTAAAAGAGAAAAAATATATAACACTTATCCTATTAAGTATACACAATTTTCTATTTCAGCTTTGAAAGTATTTTGATGCTTATGACGAATATGAAGCACACGTATATAAACCTACTGAAATAAAAAATATAACTTGTAATTAATTTCATTGCATATATTTAATTAATTACTGAATTATAGACAATGTAAGGCCATTTTGTTGTATAGATAATTTCGATTGCCCCTCGTTTATTCTGAAACGTGTGTCTACCAACTTTTCCATCGATAACCAAACACATTATTTTTTGTTTAAACAAGACTGCTGTCAGGTATATTTTACAGCAAAACACACGTTCATTGTTCAAAGATAATGGGTTATTTTGACGGAAATTTCGACTACTAGGCCACACTTTACTTCAATTAAACTTGCTTATTACAGCTCATTTCTCGTTGTACCAACCTTTAGACTTGCAGCTTTTGAAATGTCTAATTTGAGGCAAGGGAAGTTGTCGTTTCTGCAATGCCTTTGAGGCTGAAAGGGTCGAAAATTTAAAAAAGAAATATGTAATTACACTCGTTTTTTATTGTGAAACTTATTATTGAAACCCCTTTGTAACAGGTACGTGAAATATACTTTTTTCTTTATTTGTAACGCCATGTTTTGAATTACTTTTCTGCAGGAAATATTTTATAAATACAAATAAAACCAAGCTATTGATCATACTTTTCGTGTTATCCCTAAAATACACATCAATAATTTCCTACCAAATTTAAACCACTCAACTTTCTTAATACCCTAATTATTGTTTATATCGGTAAGATAATTATGTATCAAAAATCTAATTGGAAAGAATTAAAAATTACATGTTCATTACCAATTATCAAATAAAAAGGTATGCTTTATTAACAAATTGTTGTACCTACTTAAAAGAGCTATAATGAATTTAATCTGCACAAAATAGTAAATATTCTTGTTCATTTTTCACTCCTACTTCAAGTAATTCACTCTTACAATTCAAAGGAAGACTAATTGATATGATCAATATGTAAGAAATTTCAGCTTTATCGTAATTGTATCCACACTCCTGTATCATGTAAATATTCAAGGAGGAATATATTGAGCGTCTACTGGAGTAAGCAATTTGTTCACAAAAAACATATAAAAAAAATCTCAACCTTGTGTTTCTATTCTCCATTTGAGCTCACAAACACATTACAACTTTGCTCTGTCAATTTTCAAGCACCTATAAAGAAAGTAAATTTGTGAAAATACTTAAATTCGGTATCGAGAGGAAAAATAATATTTCCTTGTATTAAACAAACGTGGCAGAACGAGTCTGAAATGTCTAATAGATTTCACACATGTCTGTGTTTACTATGTGTTTGTTACAGAAATATAAATGTTAAAATGAATTCAATATAAAAATATAGCGTTGATTTAATTAAAATCTTAGAACTTCTGGTCCCAATGTCACCATCCACTGTAGTCTCTGTGGTTGTCCAAAGCATGCCAAAGTAGGAATATATATAAATATATAATAAATTACTAAACGTGATAATCAACATTGTTGAGGATTTCCGTCTAAGGTCAACAATACTTCCGTTACCTAGCATCACTTCAATTGAAGCTCTTGCGCTTTGCGAATCGAGACACAGAGAATCTGACAGAAAGCAGAGAATAAGAGAGAGAAAAAGGGGAAAAGGTGAGTTTACTAAGGCTTTGCATTGAAAACAATGTTTCGACGACTGTTGTGCTGTTTGTGTTTGCAGACCCCTGAGGACTCTGTTGAGTCGGAGCCCCCAGCAGCTCCCCAACCTCCTCCACGTCCCTTGTTTACGAGGGAAGAAATACTGAATTATAAATTTCCGTTGATTTTCCCGATCGACGATGTATCGGACATGGAAGACTGCGATGATATGTCCGTCCGCGCTCCCTCCCTTACCTTTTCAGATATATCAAGTTTTTGTAGCGGAGACGAAACCAACCCCTTTGCCCCCTATCGAGTAACAACCCCTATTGACATTCCAAAACGTATCGTCTCTTCATATTAACACTAAATTCTTTCTTTCTTCCCCGTGGACTATCAAAATTTCGGTTTTAAAAATTGTTTGTTAAATATTCGTAACATTGTTTGGATACAAATCTTTGGTAAATCACTGTCTATTTTTGGAAATGTCCGCGATAAAGCGCCCCGCGCGCGTCCTGCAGGACTTCAAGGTAAGGACCAACTTACATTCTGCTATGGAACACTGTAGCTATTATAATTGTAAATATAAGTGATGAGATGATTCTTCCCAGAACACAATAAAGCACCACTGCAACACCATGGATGACATCACCATGATCAGAGCAGGACGCAAATGGTCCAGGCATTGGTCCTAATAAACAGACGTAAGTTTTTCCTATTCTATTTCTCTTTACAATCCAAACTACAAATCTACTTGATGTCTAATTTATTTATTTGTTGTATTTCTGACTAGAAAGATGCCGGATCCGAGGAAAGAGGAAGTCTTCACGCTCCAAACCTGAGGACGTCTGGTTGGCCTCAAGTATATTCTTCGGTCTTTAGACAATATTCTACGTCGACTCATGCCTCAAGACGAGTGATTCATCGTACGTATTTTAGGGTTTTTCTTTAATCTCCAATTAACAAAGTGTTTTTAAAATAATATTTCTCTGTTTGTAATCTGTAGGACCTCACTGGATTACGTCGACAGCGACTGGTTTCTACACGCGCCCACTATTGAGCGGTTGTCTTCCAGCATAACCAAATTCCGTCGTTGGCTTTGGACACTTTCTGGTTAGTTCTTTACTTATATATATATTTATTTCTATTATTGATGTCATATTCATTTCCGTATAACTAACATAACCTCATATCCTCCGTAACCAAATTATCGCATTCCATCCTTTTCCTTCCTTAACTAATTTTACAAGTCCGCCATGTCTTAAATTGATCGATATCCCATTTGTTGGTCAACGTCCACCATATGTTTTCTTCTTCCTCTAATCTGTTAAGAACGGATCTTAGGGATTCTTTCTACGCATCTAATTTTTAACAACCATTTCCTAATGTTCACAGTTAAATTATCCGTGAATAATTTTATATTTTTAATGAAAGCCTTCCTTACCTTTGCTATCCAATTTTCATGTATACTATACTTCTACGGTTCTTAGCTATTACGCTTTCCAAGTAGCAGAATTACTTAACTTCCTTCAAAATATGCCTTCCCAATCTAAAAACCTTCTTCTATTCCATTATCGTGGATTTTACCTGATATTGAATTATTTCTCATGCCCACTCTTACGGTTTGCAAGTCTTCTTCTGACTCCACTTTACCACAACATAATCACAAAAGCGCAGGGATTTTGTTTCTTATCTTTGCATATTCTTATCTTCCATTTTCGGTTTTAACTTTCTTCATTGCCTGATCTAAATTTAAGTCAAGCAGCATGTCTGCAGATTGTATCCTTCTTATTCTCCAGTCTTGATTTCTGGTTTCTTTGGTTCATCTTAAATTCTAATTACTGCTGACTACCATCTGTAGATTTTAGGTAATAGCCACATTTCTCAATATTTTATTATTTCATTTTTAAATTCAGTAAAATTGCGTAATAGTTGACATTATCAAACGCTTTTTCTAATTCTACAAATCTTCCGATCTGCTGTCCTGATGATCTTGCAAATATTTTCCCTCTCTTCGAATGTTTCTTTTATCTTTGATAAGGTGCGTCAATTTTCTCTTTTACCATAAAAATATACTATCCACTTGTTTCTTTTCTTGTAGTAAAGCTTCTTTGACAGTTTTTCAATTCCTATCTATCGCATTTTTCAAGAATCTGTTCTGCTCTTTACCTTTTTTTCATCCCACGTTTTCATCAATCAGGTTTATCATTATTGTCTGATCCAAGTTTGTCTACTGATTTTAGATATTCATCATGTTTTGTATTTTCCTGCTCTTGTCAATTCTTCCTTCGAGAGCGCCAACACCTCTTATAAGTTTGTTTTTCCTATTCCTATTAATCCACCCTCGATATCGACTGAAGAACCTCCTGATGTAGCAGATTTTCTAATTACTATCTTTTTGTTCTCATCCCTTTCTTGAGGTTCTTAATTTCTGGATGTTCTTCATAATCAGCAGATTAAGGCTTGGGCTTAATGTCCCTTCTATTTTTCAATTACTTTGACTAATGTCTTTCGTTATCACATTTAATTTTATGGCAAAAAAAAATCTCCCATCACATTAGTTCCACTGACGTATGAATAAATATTGATTGAGTACATTTCTGTTGAATTACATGAATTCATTTCCATTTCTAGATGTCTGCCACTGCTGGAGACTGTGGAGCTGCAGAATAACGTACTCACGACTCTTCCCCTTGGCACCGTGACCTCGCCAGGCTTATGGAGTGGACTACGAGGTGACATGGGGCCTACTGTACGAACTTGGGAGAATGAAGCTGAGACTCCTGACACTTGCTAATTGCAACACATTACTGAAATTAATTGTAGTCTACTTAACATAATGGAGACTCATCAACACTTGAGGGAGACGTGCAGCAACCTTGACAAAACGAATCGTGTAATGAATAAAGAATACAATGTACATTGGAAAGATGAAAACAAAAAAATTCTTTTAATTTTTTGTCAATGATTGTGATTTTTCGATCATGAAATGCTAAATAAATTGATGAAATAACTTCATACAAAGATTGTTTCGCTCCAGGGCAAAAGAACAGGTACTTATCGACTTAACACGTTGGAATACTTGTTTCAATTTACTAAGGGATGCATATTAGTGACTGAAATTAAGAAAACTTATAAACACCCCAAATATAATGACCAAAATTCAACATATCTATGAGTTTTTAAGAGTAAAAGCATACAGTGTGTAATATTGTATTTAAATAGGCCACAGGGAAATAAAATAGTGAGGGGACCCGATAGTAGATTAACGCGAATCTCTGACTATAAGTACATATTTCAAGGATAATTATAGTTATTTGACAACTGTATGAGCTCACGATATCTTTTACATAGAGGGCTCCTCAATACAAATGGCTCGACCTACATTATATTATACATTATACAGTATATTTTCCAGTCATAAGTATAATTGCAATGATTCTAATATTTACAAATTGTACATCAACAATCACCATTTCAATACATCCTTTTTCAAATGGAGTTATAATGATTACACAATGAATATTAGTCATAACTCATGATTAAATACACTATTATTAGTAAAGACTTACAGTCAACGTGCAATTAATTTAGGAACTCGAAGAAATTAGTATACTGAAAGATACTTTATATTATCAATATAATTAACAGAAAAATGACATGACAATTTGTCTTGACAAAGTCAAAGCCATGAACAATTAGTAGTGTAATGAGAAAATTTTGATGCTGATCTTTAAACTACAAATCTACTTGATGTTTAATTTATTTATTTGTTGTATTTCAGACTAGAAAGATGCCGGATCCGAGGAAAGAAAAAGTCATCACGCTCCAAACTTGAGGACGTCTGGTTGGCCTCAAGTATATTCTTCGGTCTTTAGACAATATTCTACGTCGACTCATGCCTCAAGACGAGTGATTCATCGTACGTATTTTAGGGTTTTTCTTTAATCTCCAATTAACAAAGTGTTTTTAAAATAATATTTCTCTGTTTGTAATCTGTAGAACCTCACTGGATTACGTCGACAGCGACTGGTTTCTACACGCGCCCACTATTGAGCGGTTGTCTTCCAGCATAACCAAATTCCGTCGTTGGCTTTGGACACTTTCTGGTTAGTTCTTTACTTATATATATATATTTATTTCTATTATTGATGTCATATTCATTTCCGTATAACTAACATAACCTCATATCCTCCGTAACCTAATTATCGTATTCCATCCTCTTCTTTCCTAAACTAATTTTACAAGTCCGCCATGTCTTAAAACGTTATCTATTGATCGATATCCCATTTGTTGGTCAACGTCCACCATATGTTTTCTTCTTCCTCTAATCTGCTAGGAACGGATTTTAGGGATTCTTTCTACGCATCTAATTTTTAACAACCATTTCCTAATGTTCACATTTTAATTATCCGTGAATAATTTTATCATTTTAATGAAAGCCTTCCTTACCTTTGCTATCCAATTTTCATGTATACTATACTTCTAGTGTTCTTAGCTATTATGCTTTACAAGTATTAGAATTACCTTACTTCCTTGAAAATATCCCTTCCCAATCTAAAAATCTTCTGCTATTCCTTTATTTCCTTTACTAAACTCCATTGTCGTCCCGATAATAATATTATTTCAAGTCCTGTCTTAATCATAATGTGTTAAAAGCCATTCTTCTTGGGTTTTTTAATGCCTTGTCCCCGCGTCTTTATTTCACATTCCGTCGGTGGCGTGGCCCGATCCTGCCTAATAAAAATATTATGTCCTCTCTGGGAGGAACCATCTGCCCCACTCCACCAACAGTTTTAGGGAAAAACACCATCTTCGGTCACCACCTGATGACGCCATACCTCAAAGATTTGGGGAATACCCAATTCGCTCCATAGTGTTGAAGTTTTATGACTCCTGTCTGTAACCTAAAACTTCCCTCCACCACTTGCCTTTGATTCCGTACCCCCAAATTCTACATGTAGTTGTTTTACCATTACATTATGTGCCTTACGCATATTCCGTCGCAAACGGACGTCAAATATCTGGCATCTCTACTTACGAAAGTGTAAGGTAGACGTATGTCTTTCTCTACAAAGAACCGTATCTTGATGGTTTTAAATTTCCATCTGTTGAATTCGCCACGTCCTTGTCCATCTATCAATCTATCAAATGATCTATCAATTCTCCTCGTCATTTTCCCACAACGTGCCCCATCATCCGACACTCATGGACTTTTATCCGGTTCAATAACTCAGTAACTCTTACAATACGTGTGACAGCTTATGTAAAGCGGTCTCTTGCGTTTTTTGTCCGCAATTCCTTTTTCTAATAATCTGCCAATTATTAATTTTATTGTAAGTAGAGAAATTTGGAAATGGAAATTTGTTTAAAACTATGATCAAAAACATTTAGTTTTCTCAATGATATAATTTTTAAAA
>JAEMUL010000108.1:0-19740 GCA_034510155.1 Eucriotettix oculatus | reverse complement strand
ATTTCTTAAGAAAGACAAAATTACGTCCGGTATTTTCAGATGGTACAATGAGATATGCGCCCGAGCCACACCCTTCTAGAAGCTAGTGGTCATTTTACCCATCAAGTATTAAAACTGGACCTAAGTGACACTATCAAATTAACTGTACCAGAAAAATATATATTAGAAGTAAATAGCGGCTTTTATATAAAAAAAATTTCATCCCCTCCTCCCCCGTCCCGATGGCGATAGCCAAATCGTACCCAAATGTGTTGATTTCCGGGTCGCCAAAAACACTTGTTTAACATCGATCGAAATTGTTCCATCCATTAAAAATATTACGCTAAAATTTGTTTTAACCACTTCCATCACCTCTAATGTCAAAATTAAACCATGAGTCACACATTACACCGGTTTAGGGCCCAATATTGATAGAGTTTTTGTTATTTTTATGTGATGCACCTCCGCCCACACCACTAAGAATACTCCCCTTCGATTATGGATGGTATTGAAATTATACGTTAACATCATCAGAGAGCACATTATCAAATAAATTCAACGAGAAATGTATTTATTTGATGTAAATATTAATCACTTTTGATTATTTAAAATATTACACCCCTTCCACCCCCACCCCTCCGTGTGGCAGCCGAGTCTTACCACGACAGCGCTGAATTGAGGGTAGCAAAGAACACGTGTATCAAGTTTGGTCGAATTGGTTCACTCTTTCAGATTTGTAAGCAGAACATACATACACACATACAGGCAATTTTTTTAAAATGATTCTAACGGTGCTTTCACTTGTTCATTTCCTCAGAAAGGGGTAGATGGGATCAATAAATGTAAAAATATTACTGTTTATAAATAATTTCACTAACGTGGAATTATAGCATTTTATAAATTTTTATTTTCTAAAATATGCAGCTATCACATGATTTTAATTAATATCGGGCTCGTAGGACTGTAATCGTAGAATTTAAAATTATCGTAACATTAGTTTATAAAGTATGCCATGTTTCAGTGATTGCTAGTATGGTTTTAATATACTAGTTAGGTGTTAGCTACATGCTAGAGACGGGTGTTCGGACTATCTTGGTAATAATCAGGCGTGAAATATGTGACGACCGTCCCTGACACGCTGTCACTGCTTTATCGCAGCACACGGAGACCGTCTTTGGTGTCAAACTCCTGCGGCCGGTAATGAACAATCCATGTGACAATATTACGCTTCCATTCAAATACCCTATCAAGTTGGGCGCGTTTAATCAACCTCTTACGTAACCGACCACTGATAAACGGGCTATGTAATCGATTAAAAGTAATATTCAGCATTTCAAAGGTTTTCTCATTTTTAAGGCCAACGGCATGTAAAAAAAGATTCTTAAGATCTGGGAATCCATAAAAAGCTACAATTAACTCCAATTTAAATTTTTAAAAATTAAAACGAGCAACTATTTAAAATATTTTACTATGACAGGGATTGCCTAAATAGATATCATTGATTATTCCTACACAGTTAACATACAATAATCACTAAAACCATGGTACAATATGTAACCTTAAGATGTTAATCTTGGTTAATGTCAACAAAATAATTTTTTACAGTTTAGCACAGATCATGAGATGATCATCTTCTTCTTCGGTTCTACAGTCCATTGAGGGCCTAGGCCTAGCGGGCCATCTTGTATGACATTCCGAATTTGGAGTGATACGTAAACAGCCTATCGATTCTCCAGCAGTCCTAATCCCGGTATTCGAGACCATGACGACACAAACATCTAAACTCTTGCCAGGATTCGAACTCGGGACCCCCGGGTTGTGAGGCAGTGACGCTAGTCACTAGACCACTGGAGATCTTCGCAGAGTATAAATTGTGGGCATCCAATAAATACAACTTAAAATTGTATGCAAAAATAACGTCATGGTTTACAATAATTAGAAATTCCTGAAGTTCATTGTATTGAACAAGTTCTTTGAATTAGGTCATATTAACTCAATATTTAATTTGTCTTTTATGAATATGTCACAAATATCGATAGCTAACAAGTGCCGACTATGAGACGACTCAGGCCCCAGACTGCAAACAGAAGTATTTATTTTTAAAATGCATGCCTAACTAGTTTGAAAAACTCACAAAAACAAAAGATAGTCGTTACACACTGAAACTTGTATAAAATGTGTACTGGAAATATTTTATTTGCACGGATTCTCTCCATATACAGTAGATATTAGATGAAGTAGCCGGCGTCTCTCGGGTTTATGTAAATAATTAAGCAGGAACAATTAAAGATACGTTTATTGCAGTTCTAGAGGGTACACATTCATAGTTCTACTCCAGAGAGATCACTAGAGGAGTGTGTAAACGCTAGTTTTATATGTTCTCCAACAGCCTAAATCTATTCCTGTAGTCAAATCAAACCTATTTTCAATCTGTTGTATAAAACGCGAAAAATCGGCAAAATTGTAGTTTCTTACAGTGAGGTGTCATTTTGACCCATTTCACGTAGTCTGAGAAGAAGAGGTCATAAAACCAAAAATTAATGTAATTGAATTTCCAATCGACTGTGTCCTCAGAATTATTGTAAAATCCTCCATTTTTGAATACAGATGCCTAAAGTTGGAGGAATTCCAAAATTGAGTTTTTTTATTGAGTTTTAACTCAGGGTTGGGGTGATGGTTGTTGGTCCGCCTTCAAAATGAAGATATCTACGGAGATAGGACTGGGTGAAACAAAGCCCTTATTTCTTTCTTCAAGTTGAGTCCTGACTTTCCTAGGGGCGGAAAACCACAGAAAAACAGGGAGGTTCTTTAAGTATATTTAATTTAATAATTTTACCTGTGATGAATATCACTATCAAATACATAATATTTTGTTTACTTTTGTAAATAAGCATCTACTAAATATTCAAATTTATTTGACGCGAAAAATAAAATAAATTTTACATATACATCGTATCGACGATTCAAATAAGTTTATTATTTCTCAGGGAGTTGGCTCTTCCCAAACGATAGGTTAATTTATTAGAGATCGAAGGCTTCCCCGGTGTAATTGTTGCAGAAACAGCTCTCGGGTTTCCACGCGGGTACCATAGTACCCAAGAGCTGTTTCTGCAGGTTAATTTATGATTTAAAAAATATTTTTTATTATAGATCAAGAATACAGGCAACCCGCTTTTACTTAGGATATCTCGATGCGCGTCTGAGACACGAAACATTTTATATAAATAATTTTTTTCACACTTTTCACATCTATTAATTCTGTATATTTAAAAAATTAAAGATGATGGGCATCTTCGGGTCCTAAGAAACATGTATGCCAAAACTGGTCAGATTCGGACAAGTAGTTTGGACGCCTATAGATGGGACATACATACTGCCAAACTGACAAAGGTTTCGAGATATATATAGACATATCTGAACTTTAAAAGTCGTTTTTTGGCCTTCTTGCTCGAAAAAATTGATAAAATATACGCTGACCAATATGCAGAAATTTATAGAAGAAAATTACATTACGATTAAAGAAAACGTTTCGTTTCTAAGTTTAATTATTGCCTTGAAATAAACTAATATAATGACAGACAGTAGTTAAATTTTAAAGAAAACTAAATTTAGTAAAACATTGCTACTTAAATAATTTTAAAAATCTGTCATGAAATAAAATAATAAAATTTCTGCATAAAAAGTATGTTATTGTTAAATAATTAAATGCTGTAATAATTAAATATAAACTGCAACAGTTATAAGCTACGATAATGTTAAAAATATAGGGTGTTTCAATAATGGCGGGATGATGTTGAAATAGAATAAAAATAGGTTGTGTGTGAGGTACTAACGAAATTATTTTCTATTTGAAAGATTCTGTAAAATAAAAATATATTTCGTTAATACCTCACAAACAACTTGTTTTATTCCACTTAAACATAGACCCGCCCTTATTTAATATCCCTACATTTTAAAAACAGTGACTTATTACGTATATATATATATATATATATATATATATATTATAAGCAATTAAAGATGAACCATTAAGTTTTAGATAATATAAGAATAAAATATCCAAACGTATCGCGCTCGGGATTCGAAACGACTTATTACGTGTTAGAATTTGCCCACTAATAGGTTAGCATTGAAAATTTAATATTCTGCCACCGTTATTACATGTTCGTGGAAACGAATTAGCGCTCTGCAAACGTTCAGAGTTCGGTAGAAATGAAATTACAAATGCTGTGAAATCATGTTGGAAGTCTTGCGAAGAACGACTTGTAATGCATGTGTTTCTCTTTGGAATCTTATAAAAACATTTTGAGATTTTCTATCTTAAATAAGGCCAAAAACAGACAAAAGTTAGTGATACGTAGTAAACTATAATTTAAAAACAACTGCATGTTTCTGTCCTGATCTGAAGCCTCTCCAGGTTGAACTAAATAAAAATGCACAAAAATTATAACATTCCAAAGATATTACAGTAGAACTAATTAATACAATAATTAGTACCCAAAAGACAAAAAAAATAAAATATAAAGATTATAATTATACATTTGATACATTTCATGAATTAAGATATTATATATTCTATTGATGAAACTTTGTGGACAAGAATTAGCTATTAATATATCTTTTACTATTTCATCAATACGTTTCTTCAAAATACATTACTTAAAGATAAAGGCCAAATACCCAACACCAATCCTACGAAACCCTAACCAAATTACATTACTGTGTCATTCCACCAACCTTTACACAATTCTATTCCACTCCTACAACATCCAGCTCATAACTAAATAATCCAATAATATATCCACTATTATAAAAAAAATTAAAGACCCACCTGACATAAACAAAATTCACAATGAAGTTTATAAATTCAATTACAATGATTGTCGTTGTGTATACATAGGCCAAACTAAACGAGCCAACAGTACCAGATTCAAGGAACACAGATCCAATGTTAAGCTTTCAGAAGACAAATTATCCGTTATTTCAAAATATATTTTAGATTCTATCCACACTATTGACTGGAATAATTTCCAAATTTTAGACATACACAGTAATTATAAATCACGATTAATTTCAGAAATGCTTTACATTCAACACAACATTAATACTGTGAATGTAATAACGAACACCACAGGAAGTCGGAAAGTTAGAAATTGTAGGGCTTTAAATTCTGTTATCGTGTTTGATTTAAGAAAATTCCAGTGTAGTCGTGTTGGTGGTTGGTGCAAGGTCAGCGGGTCTGGCGTTGATAAGGCGCGGGGCACGCGAGGCAACACCTGCTCCGGGGGGAAGTAAAGATCGCGGTAGCACGCAAATCCTTGCAGGCTGCGGAACACGGACACAGCCACGACAAAAAATGATACCTTCTTGGTCACGAGTAAGTGTGGAAATATTTGACCTGTTTAGGTTTTCAAAAGGTAACAAAATCTATATAAAAAATGAACGCGATGTGCTCCATTTCTGATTCCAATCCTGACCTGCTCAAGCACACTGACAGTTATAATGTTTGTCCTTAGGGGCTCCTATACCATTCGACCGATTCCTATGCAACTTTGGTATATTGCAAAGTGAATGTTTCTGTCGATCTTCTGAAGATTTAGGTTCCCCCTAAAAGACTAAGAAAGGTCCCAAGTCAATTTCTGTTCTAAGACTTTGTTTGTACCTTATGACTTTATATACCATTTAAAGGTCCTACCCTAAAACATATAGAAGTTACAACATGATACATTATGCCTTCACGAAGCTTGCCAAGAGAGATGTTTATCCACTGCGTACGTGCGACGTTCGACTTTTGCGAGGGACAATAAAAAGGTGGAATAACTTAAATAAATTGTTAACCTTAAGCATTATTACACGTTTGACAGACTACACATTACTTCAAGCTAATAAGAACAAAGAGATGGCTCAAGTATCTTCTACTCAAAAATATAATTTAGTGTTACTGCTTACTTTTTTGTGAAGGTATGTAATTATTTCAAATATCATTACATTCCCTGTCTGGGTCATCATGGTGGTTATGATTAAACTCAGCTCCCATAAAGTAGGGAGCGTGAAAAGGTAAATTTTCAAAAGTGTAATGCTTTAGCTGATGGTTTAATCACATTCTGGCAAATAATTAAATACTGTAGCGGGTTAATATAAATGAATTCCTGGGTATCAACGGACACCCAGCTAGTTATCTTTTTACAATGACAAAGAAACAGACGTTTCGAGTTAACCGTGCTATATTTAGCTCAAGGACAAGTAATAGCATATAATTTCCCCTAGGACAATATAACCGAGCTAATAGGTTAACATGTCGTAGTTCCGAGTAACTACATGACAACATGTCCTAGATATGGATAAACAGTTATTGGGTTTCCACCCGGATTTAAATGAAGCTTAAGCCACTACGTTTCGATGGCGTACTTTTCCATCGTTCTCAAGTGAAAGAACTATTTATCCAGAATATACACCGAGAAAACCTTAGATCTTTATCGTCCTAGATTTCATATTCGATTTGCCCAAGTTTTGATGAGCAGTCAAGCCTTTCCATTGATGCCGGAGTTTCAACAAATCACTATAACGTAATAATAACAAAGTGAACAAAATAAAGCATGATTTTAATAAAATTCATTTTTCGGGTAAAGTTTTGTGAGTTACTATTACTATGGGTTCAAAGTCGTTCTTCATTTACCCCACCGACTACATTGCGAAAATTTTCCATCCCGTTATTCAGTCAGTTTACATCTGCTTAGAGTTGATTATCGCGGACAGGAGCTTGAATATTGTTAACAGTTCGTTTTGTCTAATTATTTATTATTTTTTTTCCTGAATGTTGCATTTCTACATTTTCATTCCATTTCTTTGTGTTTGATATCGATTAAATTATATACAGGAGTGGTAATCTTAAGTTTTCCGCTACATATTTTTCTTATGGTATTTTGTAAAATGCGTATCACACCTTTTTGAAAGAGTTCAATATGAGGATTAATAAAGGGAAAACCGAGGTAATGGAGTTAGTATGGGAAACGGTGGAATAACAAAGAGAAGGGATATTTTGACGGAAGTTAAGGAATTCTGCTGCTTGGGAAGCGTACTAAATAGTGATGGCAGAAGTATAGTAGACATAAAGAGTAGGATAGCACAGGCAGGGAAGCCTTTCGTGAAAAAGAGGAATTTACTTACGGGTAATAAAAGTCTGAATATTAGGAAATCGTTGATAAAAAAGTTCGTATGCAGTGTGGAGTCATATGGGTGCGAAACACGGACGGTTGGAGTTTCAGAAAGGAAAAGAATGGAAACCTTTGAAATGTGTTGCTATAGGAGAATTCTGAAAACCAGTTGGGTGGATAGAATCACTAACCAGGAAGTTCTAAAGAGAATAGGGGATGAGTGAACAATATGGAGGACGTTGACCAAGAGAAGGGATAGATTAATAGCCCACGTTTTAATACACGAGGGTCTTGTAAAATTAGCATTAGAGGGAAGTGTGTGGGGTAAGAACAGAAGAGGGAGGTCAAGGATTGAATACGCTAGGCAGATTAGGAAGGATGTGGTAGTTATGCGTAAATAGGTTAGCATATAGGGGTTTCATCGGACCAGTCTTGGTACTGAATACCATAACAACATAAGCATTTTTATTTTCTAAAAGAGACACATAATTTTTAAATAGATTAAAAACTATGAAGAAATTTTCTAGCCTATTTTGCACATTCATTTTGATAATTATGTGTTTCTGGAATATGCAAATCCAATATTAATCCGTGTATTATTCCATTTGTAGCGATAAAATGGCGGTGGCATCGTAACCTCAGTGATTGATGATTTATTAACATTATGACAATATAACCAATACAACATATGGTAGCATGATCATAATTAAAACTTTTATAGTTTATACTCATGGAAATATTTGCTCGTGAGCTAATAATTTGCGATTATCTAGACTATTGGTCATTATAATTGTTTCGTTTAATATTTAATCCAAACCGTGGGAGTTCTTTAAGTAATTAAATAGTTTTTATGATCAAAGATTTGTTTACACGCTAATATAGTTCTTGTCTGTTTTCTGGATGTTCTCGATAAAATCGCTTAGGCCTTTATGTGAATTCAAAATTTTTAAATAAATCATGACAAATAAAATTCTTTCAGTTATTTTTTAAACCATTTACCTCCTTATATCCCCTTCCCTTTTAACTAAGCTGCAAGCCAATATCAGCCAGCAGATGTCATTGTCAACATGATGCTATGCGCGGGGAAAACAAACTAAATTCAGCCATGTATTTTTACACTGTGTTTTTCGCTTCGCATTAGTATAATACGTTTATATGCTACATTATTAAACATGTTTCATACTTTACATGTGAGAAATTCAATAACTTAATGAAAATATTCTACAAAAATCGATATAAAAAAAGATAATGTAAATTTGTTTCGTATGCGTTTCTGTATCATTCATCCAATTACCATGAAATTTTTGTGTGATATGATGCTCAACTCAGAGAAGGTTTCTGTAGATTTTTCTAAGGTTCAAGTTGATTCCTACCTCCCTTTCAAACCAGTAAAGGTCAGACCTTAAATACAAATACTGTTTGTTACCAGGTTTCTCTCTACTAGCACGAAGTTTTCCTATATTTTTTCTTCGTGAGTAAATTCATCGACACTAGTTATATACAAATTTCAACAAGATATATTACGCCCTCGCGACTCCCTAAAGTCTCGCCAGACTACATTGTTGGCCCGAGTTGCGACAGTTCCTCAACAATTGCAACTCGCAAGCTGGCCTGCATTGTTAAGTGTAACTTTTCATATATATATATATATATATATATATATATATATATTGTGATAAAAAGGCAGATTTTGTAAGGTTGTGGCGTTATGAGGCGCAGTTCGGCCAACAACAATGGCTAGTCGGCCGAAAGATGGTGGTTCCCCGCGGGGGAGGCCCGCCGAGCGTGGATAAAAAATGACGATGGTGAACCCCCGCGGGAAACCCCACCGAACGAGTTTAAAAAATGAGGGCGGGGAACCCCGAAATGTTGTGAAATAGGGGAATTCTCGTCGGAAGGTTTAAAAGGGAAGCCGATGGGTGGCTCGCGACCAGACCCCAGAAGACAGGCGAGTGGACCAGAGGGCAGAAGGCAGGCGAGTGAACCAGAGAGCAGATGACCAGAGAGTAGATATCCAGAGAGCAGATATCCAGAGGGCAGAAGGCGGGCGAGTGGAGCAGAGAACGGACGTGGACCGAGCAGAAGTGAAACAAGGAGAAGAGAGGACGTGGCTCGACCCATAGAAGGCAGGCGAGTGGACAGACGTGAGCAGACGTGATCAAATCCTGCAAGACGCCAGAGAGACGCACAAACATTCGAGAGGTGGATATTTGTTGGCCCAGTAATTGTGGGTAAGCAATAAAAAAAAATTTTGAAACTTGCTCATTGCTCTGGATAAATAACATTCAATGATTTTTCTTTCTATTTTCAGCTACTGCATACTCCATCTCTTGAGAGACCCAAAATCCCCTGAGATTAATCCCGTGTCTTCACTTAAATTATTAAACAAAAATATTAAAATTGATCATATTTGTACTTTAAATTAATAAATGTTTTATACCCCAAAAAGAATATTACAATATATATATATATATATTGTTACATGAAATATATATATATATATATATATATTGTAACATTAAAAGTATATATATATATATTGTAACAGATAGGCGGGCCAGCAACTCCCAAAATCCGTTCAAGGTATTTAGTCGGCTTTGTAGCTGTAGCAACGCCGAGCACCTAGTAACTAATAATTAATACATTACAAGATTATAAAATGAGTATAAATACATTATTATAAGTTAATCACTCAATCGCGATGCACTATAAACGTGATATTTTAATTATTTTATTTAAGATTGAATAATAATATTTGGTGCTTGATGTGGTATGTGGAAATGCAGCCGCCTGTTCTTGGGTTATGATCATTATCAAGAAGTCAGGTGATTTTTAATGCAACCAAATGAAGTTTTCAAATACACAGTTTACTGAAGTTTCTCTGTCACCAACCTTTGACGTGACTTAGATCACAACAAAAATCGTTCACCAGATTCTGGGATTGTACGTTAACAGTGTTAGCTGACCTAGTAATTCACTCACCGAATCAAATAGATGCAGCCGCATTTGTGTATACGTTGTCCAATACTGTTACTGTAATGAATCCTTCGAGAGACAGGCTCATATATCAGTAGGTCATACATCTGTAATTGTGGTAATTGCATTATACAATCAAATTCATTCGTCTCTTCTATCCTTCATATTACTTTTTCATAATTTTTCCCCCATTAATTAATTTTTAAACCACTAATCGCATCTCTCAACACATCGATACTAATGCGGAATCATTGGCACCAACAAAGGTATGACCATTGCTTTTAATGCAACATTCTATAGAAAATTCTACCATCGAATAAAAACAAAATGACAAGAAATTTGACATATATATATATATACTTAGCGGAAGTGATGAAATTTACTCATGTTGCATATTAAACATGATCTCTTACCTTTCACTTCATTGTTCTCAACAATATTTTACTCGTACTCCAAAAATACGTTGTACTTAAATAGCAACATTCATATTTTGTTTAACATTTCCACTAAAAAGATATATTTTTTTGGTCAAGGAACATAAATTTTGGTAACCGACGTGTTTAGCGTCAATAATGAAAGGAAATCTTATAGCAACTAATAGCTGGAGTATTTAATCACAACTATATGTGAACGGTTGTATTAAGATAATTTGACCTATACTTTATAGTCTATAATCTCTTTTCGTGTGTTAGAAAAATGTTTTCTAGCTATTAAAGTATGAGGTCTTTCCCGGTGAACGGCATGTATAAAATGCTCTCGGGTTTCCAACCGGGTTGAAGAAATAATCAGTGACGTTTCAATGACAAGTACCTCCATTTTCTTCAAACTGAAGGGTCAAAATCGGGTAGTATGAGCATTTGTATAGTCTCAGCTAAATATGTGTGTGCACAGACCGCCTTTGATTAGATGGTGGCAGCCATTGAAACTTCACTGATTATCTCTTCAACTCGGTTGGAAACCCGAGAGCAATTTATACTTGCGTGTAGTTCGTATCTACCTACGGAAAGATGCTAGAATGTAAAGTTATATCTAGAAAAATAAACACAAGCACCTTTACGCTGATACAGCAATACTGTCGGCTTCCAACAAACAGAATCTTCGCAAACATCTAATATCAATTGAGAACTGATTGAAAAGATAAAATAAATAAAAAAGTAAATGCATGTCAATCATCTACGTATCATTTACCCTTAAAAATAATAATGGCCAAGATCAGTCAAGAGAAATTCCAAAATTATAAGTAGTCAAATATCTTGGTCTCCACTTAGGCACCAAGTTTAAATGGAGGAAACAGAAAAATAAATCAAATAAGCTTTAAATACTAAAGGGTTAAAATGGCTGATTAAGCGAAAAGGAAAATTATCAATTGAAAATAAAGTACATATGTAAGAGCCGGTGATCCTACAACCATAACACATTCGACATAGTAAGTATTTGACTTTACCTTCCGTACTGACCTGAACATTCCATACGTAGAAGATGCAGTCAAAGACAAACTTCATATGTATCATATAAAGCTTAAATTACATCCCAATACAATACAGCTTAAACACCACTGATGTCTGAACAGATGTTAGCCAATAGACTTCAATAGAATCTGAGGTAGCGACATCAATACTACCAATATTTAAACATTGTAAGAACTAGAAAATTAGCTTAAAGATTTTATCTGATTTTAATGGAAATAAGATAAGAAATGTGTATCTCTTCGAAAATTCTTCTCGTGGTTGTTATTGGAAATTATCTTCACTGCGCTATTTTCCGTATTCCAACGTAATGATTGAAGCTTAGAGTTGACTAATATTTTCTTTAGGAAGGCAGTGACTAGCGCTAACTCAATACTCCAGTGGTTCAGCTTTATTCTGTCGACGCTAATTGCGATTGCAATCATGATCTAGATGGAGGTTGGCGCCTGAGCCCCGAAATTGATGAATCCACACAATCCTATTACCGAATCTCTGTTTCCTCGATTGCTCTAAATTCTTTCTGCTGTTTCTATATTTTCAGTCATCAGGAATTATACGTTGACAAAAAAAAACTGAAGTTGAATTTGAGAGAGACTTAATAAGGTCTTCATCATTAAAAGTAATGCGTAGAGAATACTGCGTAATGTTTTTTGGAACGATAGTCAAACGCAGTTCTGCTGTGGGAGTCGTAAGATCTCACTAAATTAATTGCGGTTGCAACTTAGCACTCCGGATCACGGCATTAGCATGCCAGCTGAATCTATTACAGCCCGTATAGCAGCTCAACTTAAGCACTGCCAGACAACGTAAATTTCAAGTCGTAAAACTTTCCTCATTTAATTTTACCTTGTCATAACAATTAACTAAGTCAATATATATATATATATATATATATATATATATATATATATATGTGTGTGTGTGTGTGTGTGAATCGCCGAAATGTATGTACGCGCACACAATCTTTCAATAAATCAAATTTTCACTGTAAAAATATTCTCCCCATTTTAATTCCCTGATGAGAAGGACTCTCATGTGACTGATTAAAGCCGTGGAAATGATCTGAATTAAACCCAACCACCCAATTTTGATTAAATTATTTTCACCAATCAAAATTATTTGTCAATATTTTTGTATTTTGCTGTAAATAAATTTACTGTAATTTGTTTTAAAATAGTTCCTTTTATTTCTTAAGTCCCCATCTATTAATTTATATTATCAAGACGAAGAGAGTATAACAATACATAGTGAGATCCAAACACAACATATAACTTGATAACCTCAGTAAAACGAAAAAAATATTGAAAAATAAAGTATTTAAATAAATAACTTTCCTGCATTCCAGCTGAATGAGTCATAGTGTGTGGTTCCATGTACAGTTAAATTTTGTAAGTTTATAACCGTTTTTTGTATTTTAAAAAAATTTCATAACATAATGTAATTCATTGTAAATTTAATTTTAGAGAATGAAGTCAAAAATGAGAGAATAAACGTAATGTTTAATACTTAAATTAAAATAAAACTGACCGAGGATGATTTAATTCATTTATTGTTTATTTAATTGTCCGATAAACTATTTAATAAAATATATAGTTTCAATTGTAAAAATATTCGATAACTCTTCATGATATAGGGTTTAGAGAAATTCGATCGAACTCGCTTATATCGAGCTTAGTTATAAAGAGAACTCGGTTATAGGGAATAATTTTACTTTTTCCATTTCAGTCATGTTTTTGTCTGTAAATTGAGCTGATATAACGAAGGAAACGCCGTTTATAACGGGCAAATCTCTCGATCTTCTGATAATTCCTTGTGACTACTCCGACCAGACGGAAGTATGAACAATACAGAAGCACTAAAAATAGTACCTTCGCGATTTAATGGGTGCAATTTCATGCCCTTAATTTTTATTTATAAAGGGAAAGGAAACAAAAAGAATGAGGAAAAAATGAACGTTCAATTTTCACCCCTAAACGTTTTATATTGTGAAATTTCATTGAGTCGCCATTCCCTTTATAAGTCTGCGAGTGCGAAAAAAGTCTTAAAATTAAATTCTATGGATATAGTTATCGGTTAAAAAGTTGATATAATAATAAAAAGCTACAACGACATTAAAAGAAAATCGCATTCTCATCTTCAACAATATCTACGTTCATGAATAATAAAATTCTCTACGTTTTGCCTTTTTAAAGGTTAATAACAAGTGCAAAGAAATTGAAAGTTATCAATGCTTTAAAATTCAACGTAGTTTAGGACATATTTTGTAAATGGAAGAACGATTTGTCAGGAGATAATTTTTATGGTCATTTTATATCTTAGAATAGATTCATTACGCATTGTATATTTGAATCATTCTGTAAATTAATAAACAACATCGTGCCGTTTTTATATAATACTTTGCTGCTAAAGCAATGTGGAAACTTAAATAGTTCCCCCGCCCTGTGCATTGTCTAGTAAAATTATGAACGGCTTTATGAGTCTGTTGAAAGAAGGGCGATGAGATTCCACTTTGTTAGTACCAAAAAGTCTTCGCCAAATACCAGTTATGCTTCTAAAATTTACTATATGATTTATTGGGCTTCAATTTAGCATTCCTACTAACTTAGACCAGTTATTCTTTTATTTATAAATTTTTAAAAAATCAAAACATCGTGAGGCGTATATCTCACGTAGAATATCAATCCACAGCATAACCTTGATAATAATTGTCACTAAACTTGTACAAGACACTTTTACGCCATGTCACTGTAATAATGTTATAAAAGGATCTTCACGTGAGAGACGTCGGCTTTATAAATTCGGAAGCGTCAACTCTGCGCTGCCGAACGACCAATTTAATGCGGAAGCATCTACGACCTCACACTTGCGAAACTTCTGCAGTGATATTACGACGAAAGTTGTATCAACTCTCATAGCCATGCTGTTGACAACTCCGTGTTCCGTTAGGTAATACGAAAACACTAACGCCATGTTTAGGTTAACGTAACCCACTGCCAAAGAAAATACACAGATATTCAATATATATTTTATTTATAAATTTAAATTACATAATTTATTTTCTTGTTCTTTCTTTATTAGCAGACCATCTGACAGGTTTATGTTAATATACAATCTTGTAACAATGATATTATAGATTTTACAATACTTATTTTGAAATAAAAAATATCCATCTTTTATATTTATATTTAAGATGGATTTACTGCACACTTTACAAATTTTACAAATAAATTAGCCATATAAAGAAATATTAGAATTGAAATAAAGCATTAAAATAAAAATTTTAGGAATCTGCAAGGTTCAAGAAGATATAACACCTCCAAATAGACCATTTTATTTTTAACAGACAGGCCTATGCTTGTTGCGACCTCTGTGTTTGGTGCGAATGTTTTGTAATTAGTATAAGCATTTGATGATAAGTGAAGCGCAAGTCGTTTCAACAAGTGGGTGCCATAATCATTTCAAATAGTTACGGCATACAGTTGAAGAAAAATATTTGTAACCATAATTTAACAGAACCAAACAGAAATGGTTTTTACACCCATGAGGTACCGGAATTGTTCCCTTATTGTACTGGGACTATTCTTCACTTCCTTAAGGACTTTGGACTGTCTTAAAGTACAAGGACTATTTTTAGCTCCCTTGAGTATATTATATACATATATAAGGTTCAGGAACTGGTTTCTTTTATTTCTTTCATCTTCCGCGTGTATTTTGGACTCATTTAGGGTAACCGGGGAAAATTTAACTCATTTAATGTGTTGGGAATATTTTTCATTCTTTCAGTGCACAGCGAATTTTTTGAGTCTTATTAAGTAGCGTGCTAGCTTAATGTAACAGGAGAATTGATTGGTTTAACGCTCTCAATACCAGTAAAATCACGTGTTGGTCAAGAGATTAGTGTGTAATTAATTCAATTTCCTGGCTAATATAAATTAATAGTCGTGTAACCCCGGGCACTGAGCTAGTTAAAATTATTTACTTCTATAATTTTAACCTCATACAAAAAAGTATAGTCTTATATTTGTTTAAAATTTTTTGTAACATTATGGAAAAAAGATAAATCACTTCATAAAGGTTTAAAACATTAGTTTCTATTATCTACTTAATTTACTGTCAATATAACTTAAAACAACTAATTTATATTTTTGATTAATTTTTAAAATAAACTTGCAAAATTCCTGTTTTGCCACCCTCTTCCGGGAAGAACAGGATAGGATGATTTGTATTTAGAATTAGTGAAATAAAAATTAAATTAATATAAGAAAAATCTTAGCACCTTCTGTGTTTTCTGTCTTATATTTATTTAGCGTTTGCATTAACGTACGGTTTGAATTATTTATATTTCTTGTACTGTGTTTAATAAATATGATAAAATGCAATAATACATGTTCTTGAAAATAAACCTTACTTTGTTGTGTGTTGTTTTCTAGCTATTATAATTACGATAACTGTTTAAATAGTGTCGTCCAAAAGTAAAATTTTAAGGGAAGAAGAGCGGCATTATTTGCTCTACGTACGTGAACGCTGAAAGGATTCATACGGACGGAAAACTTCTATCTATTGCGCCTGGGTGTGTGATTGGCAGTAAAGCTCAATTGTATAGCAAATTTCCTCTCATAATTGTCTCGATCTGTAGATGGCAGGTTAACGGAATTGAGTGAGCATTCGCGAACTTAATTGAAAGTCATTAGTCCGTACATATACCTGTTGGCTAACGACGTTGAAGGCCACGGTCTCCGAGAATTCCAATCAAAATCAATTATTCTTATTACTACAATTATAATTATATTATACGCACTAGGCACTGAAATGAAAAAAAACACGCAATTTTAATAAACTACTGAATTGCATTGCTAGACAATTCATTTTTTATTCTTTAACAATTACATATAAATAATTGCGGATCATCTTACAGGTCCATAGTAAGTATTCGTTCATTCTTCTTTTTCTTATTCATCTCCAATGATGATAAAACTATCAAGCAAAGGATTTTAAGAGTGACTACAGTCTTAAAATGGAATTGAATACAATAAGTAGTAACAAGTTAAGGATAATTTTCACTGATTAGTTTCGACCTGGACTGAAACGGTGACGAATGTCGGCAGCATTCAAAATTTATTATACAATTAGTCTCTGAATACGAACATTTCCTTCTCGATTAGGATTTCCAGTGAATCTAATCTGTATCATTTAATGAAATTTAAGTGTCTGTATCTGTAAGTTTGTCTCGAATAGGCTCCGAAACGGGTCAACGATTTCATTGAAAATTTGATGGTTTAAAAACAGGAGACTTCACTTAAATATTCGAGCATGTTTGATTTAGATACATTTCAGAAGATATTAATATAATAATTAATATAAAACATTCTATGGAAAGGTTTTTTGGCATACGCGCATCCAAATCTCCGGGACTTGAGTGCGAGTTGCCCATACACTCGATCTATTTATGCTCAAAAACAGTTTAACGATTGCAATGAAAATTACAGGGATTGAAACAGGAATTTTAACTTAATTTTTAAT
Organism: Eucriotettix oculatus; assembly: GCA_034510155.1. Taxonomy (NCBI): domain Eukaryota; kingdom Metazoa; phylum Arthropoda; class Insecta; order Orthoptera; family Tetrigidae; genus Eucriotettix; species Eucriotettix oculatus. The sequence goes on along the minus strand of JAEMUL010000108.1, from coordinate 2,645 downwards.
TTCGATGTCTTGCAGAGTTCATAAGATATTAATATAAATATTTATAAATCCATTGAGTTACCATGCGAAAGTCGGTGTGAAAACCAACTATGAGTCTTAAATCCTATTAAGCCTTCCTATAACATTAATCTTTTTTTTTTGGTTAACAGGCTACTTGAGGGTGATCCTGAAACAGGCAACTCCCCTTTAATAGCATAGGAAGGGAATTGAAAAGGGGGGATGCGGAAGGTAGAGCAAGGTAGCCAAGAGTTAACTAGGGCAACCGGGCTATGGTTTAAGGATCCTACCCAGTGTTTCACCTAAAGAGATGCAGGGAAAACCCTAGAAAACCTGCATCAGGTAGGTCGGGCATTGGGAACTATTCTCACGCCCTTCCGAATAACGGGAGACGAGTCTACTGTGGGGTCGCAGCATTCCCTTCTCCGTGTCTCCACCAGTTTCAGGAGGCAGTTGGCCGACTGATCCAATGGGATTAGCGGACAACTCTTACCATATGCCCAAGGTCTTTGACCCCAATACATATACCTCCTAAAATAGGTGAAGGTGTCTCGGCATATGGGAACTTTGATAAAAAATACCCAGAGAGAGTGTGAGGCATTCCAAACATGATCAGGTGAGGATCTCAGTCACTCTGGGGTTGAGTGTAACATTAATCGGAATTAGTGTGTTATTATAAGCGCAATTTTGGCAATTCGACAGAGAGAGGGCGAGCATTCTCACTACATCTATTGTTACAGCTTTATTCGCACCGTAATTAACTTAACGTTGGCAGAAAACTAACTCCCTGAGAAATAATAAACTTCTTTGGATCGTCGGTTCAATGCATACGGAAATTTGTTTTATTTGTCGCGTTAGGTAAATTTTAATATTTAGTAACAACTCATTTTTATTGACTCAGATACGTGTAAAAGCGGGACCTGTTTAAAACCAACAGCGAGTTGTAAGGTTTGCCCTGAAGCGATCATAAAGAAATGATACCGTACTTTTTATATATTCAATGTCAAAATTCTGTACCTGTTGTTTCGTTTCTAGGGAAAAATAAAAAGAGCTACTTATCCAATTTCCGCAAATAAGTTCTTTGCAAATAATCGGAAATGAATATTTTTTTATATTTAACAAAAGATAATGTATTTGTAACCGCGTCATTACTTCCCACATTCTCCCACAAGTAAATGAATTTCACGTAATATTGCTTACTTTCAACTACAGTCCCAATTTCAATTCAATTACACTGATAACGATAATTACAACTTTATTCAGACGCCGTTTATGGATAATTTTATTAAGTGAATACATTCATTTCACCTCAAAGTGAACTGTGAAAGGATAATTGATGTTATATGTTTAAAGAGAAATTTGGCGAAACGTTTTTATAACATTGGCAGTATAATACCCTTGCAGTATAGTTCTTTTATGCTCGTTTACTGTCATGCTTTGAAAAATGCCTGAAGCTAATCTCCCGTGGTTAAGAAGCCTGCCTCCTTTGAGAACCCATCCAATTCTTCAGTTTCCGAGAAGTAACGGCAAACAGCGAAGCTAAGATAATGAATACATTCCTTCTTTCCTTCTGTGCTCATTCTCAACTTTGGTCATTAATTTACGAAGCAATATCTTACCTTCAACGGAATTGTTAGGTTTCTATCACTGTTATAATGTCGGTATTTGAATCTATTGAATTAAAAATTTTCTTATAAGTATATAATACATTTTAAGAAATATTGTATAAATCGAGTATTGTTATTCAGAACCATGTGGAAACTATATGGAAAACAATTAGTGCAGTACGGTTTTAGTATAATTTTAGAGCGATAACTGTATGAAATAAAGCATCCAATCTTCATGCCAAAATTGAAAAGAAATTAATATTTTGAAACAGACGGAGACATGTTAACTACAAGATGGTCTCGCAAAATAATTGTAAAATATTCGAGGGTCAGTAAAATATAAATGGTAATTTTTTAATAATTTTTCTGAGGACGATAGTATTCAAAACATTTTTTTATTTTTATACATAGTTCCTTGTACTGAAATAAAATTTTCCCAGCGTTTTGGTAGCTTCCTCATTCCTCCGTCATAAAAATCTGAAACTTGAGTCTTTTACCAATTGACCTCAAAGAGTTCAACCTCTTCATCACTACTGAACCTTTGACCTCCTTAAGACGGTCCAAACAGATGGTAGTCATACGGTAACAAATTCGGGCTGTATGGTGGATGTTCTAGCTGATCCTAGTGAATTTCCTGCAATTTGTACTGAGTTATGCACGTCGTGTGAGGTCTTGCATTCTCGTGAAGGAGGATGACGCTTCTGACGTCGTCTTTTGCTTCGATATGCAGCTTTTGTTTTATCCAGCAGTTGACAGTAATATTCAGAGTTTACTGCTTGGCGATCGTGGAGGAACAACCAAAAGAATACCTTGGAAATCCAAAAACATGGTGGTAAGAACTTTCTCTGCAGACAATCGCGTTTTGCCTACAGCCTCAAGTCTTAGTCGCCACTCTTTACCCACCTGTTTGGATTGAGGCATATAGTGATGAGCCCATGGCCAAGACTGAGAAAGCCTTCTCCTTAGCATAACGGGCGAAAAATCTGTGGCAAATCTCCAAACGGGCGTTTTCCTGGTCAGTAGAAAGTAGCCGAGGAACCC